>REGO01000741.1:284843-316393 GCA_010120015.1 Rhombomys opimus | reverse complement strand
GTGCAGTTAGGTGAAGGAATGATCTGGCAGAGTCATCATTTGAAAAGGGAAACACAGCCTTCATTTAGTTATTTTGTTTCGTCAACACACAGCTGGGTGCATATCTTCATACTGAAGTAATGTGTACATGCGAATATATGGATTTGAAAGAACATACTGTTCAATATAATAATTATTATTAAATGTAAAATACATTTTTATATAGTACATGAAACAATTAATTTAAAATTTTAGTTGCCTTGTACTTATAACTTAAATGTCTACAAGTTCCTATTCTGTGGGTTAAGTTCTAGGTGCCAAAATACATGTGGCTTATCGTTAAAGAAAAAGATACACATATATGAACTGAAGAGAAAGTTCAGTGGTTAAGACTTCAAGGAGACCATGGGTCAGTTCCCAGTAGCAATATGGTGGCTCACAGCAGTAAGTGATACCTGCTCCTAGAAATACAGTTTCATTTATGGCTTCCATGCACATGGTACACAGACACCACAGACACGGAGACACACACACACACACACACACTGACTGACACACACACATACACACACATACACAAACACAGAGGCAAGAAATAACGCACATAAAATAAAAATGAGAAAATTCACACAAAAAAGAAGGAAGCTGGAATCATTCACAGTCTAGTCTATGATAATTACTATGAGAAGTACTTATTTTTAGTATTGTGCTCTTAAAAACAGAACACAGACTACAGACTGGAAAATGATCTTCACCAACCCTATATCTGACAGAGGGCTGATCTCCAGAATATATAAAGAACTAAAGAAGTTAAAAAGCAACAAATCAAGTAATCCAATTAAAAATGGGGTTACAGAGCTAAATAGGGAATTCTCAATAGAGGAATATTGAAAAGCAGAGAAACACTTAAAGAAATGCTCAACATCCTTAGTCATCAGGGAAATGCAAATCAAATGACCCTGAGATTTCACCTTACACCCATCAGAATGGCTAAGATCAAGTTATCAAGTGACAACACATGCTGAAGAGGATGTGGAGAAAGGGGAACCCTCCTCCATTGCTGGAGTCATACAGTCACTTTGGAAATCAATCTGGTGCTTTCTCAGACAGTTAGGAATAGTACTACCTCAAGATCCAGCTATACCACTCCTAGGCATATATCCAAAAGATGCTCAAATACACAACAAGAACATTTGCTTAACCATGTTTGTAACAGCTTTATTCATAATAGCCAGATTCTGGAAACAAGCCAGATGTCCCTCAGTTGAGGAATGGATACAGAAATTGTGGTACTTTTACACAATGGAATACTACTCAACAATTAAAAACAAGGAAATCATAAAATTTGCAGGCAAATGGTAGAAAAGATAATCCTGAGTGAGATATCTCAGAAGCAGAAAGAAACATATGGTATATCCTTACGTATAAGTATATATTAGACATATAATATAGGATAATCATATTGAAATCTGTACACCTAAAGAAGCTAAACAAGAAGGAGGACCCTGGGTAAGATGCTCAATCCTCATTCAGAACAGCAAATGGGATAGACATCTGAAGAGGGTGAAAAAGGAGCAAGACAGGAGCCTACCACAGAGGGCTTCTGAAAGGCTCTACCCTGCAGGATATAAAAGCAGATGCTGAGACTCATAGACAAATTTTGGGCAGAGTTCAGAGAATCTGATGAAAGAAGGGGGAGATAAAAAGACCTGGAGAGGACAGGAGCTCCACAAGGAGAGCAACAGAACCACAAACACTGGGTCCAGGGGTCTTTTCTGAGACTGATACTCCAACCAAACACCATACACAGAGACAACCTAGAACCCCTGTGCATATGTAGCCCTTGGCACCTCAGTCTCCAAGTGGGTTCCCTAGGAGTGGGAATAAGGACTGTCTCTGACATGAACTCAGTGGCTGGCTCTTTGATCATCTCCCCCTTAAGGGGGAGCAGCCTTATCAGGCCACAGAGGAAAGGCAATGCAGACACTCCTGATGAGACCCTTATAGGTAGGGTCATAGAGAAGGGGAGGAGGACCTCCCTTATCCATGTACTGGGGAAGGAACATGGGAGGAGAAGAGAGAGGGAGGACGGGATAGGGAGGGGCCGAGGGAGGGGGCTACAACTGGGATACAAAGTGAATAAATTGTAAAATATATATTACAATTTGTTTATACATATATAACAGAACACAAGGCTATGGGAGGCCTCGAAAGTTCCAAGCCTGGGTTTAGTAACTTGAGTTTCCTGTGCATATATGTATTTTTAATTAACACAGAGTTATGATTGGGAAAAAGAGCCAGAGGAAATGGCAAGGGAAAATCATTCCTTGCCAAGGCTGATGTGCTTTCAGTGTTATTTCCATGAAAAATTTATGTCTTGCTAATTTGGCCTCAACTATTGATATTCTCAACTATAACTTACCTGAACCCAGTGTTCTGCTCTCTATAACATCTATGTATGACATATTTCAGTATTAAAATGAGAAAATAAAGACAAAAGACTGAAGTGAGATAATCTTTCTAATTCTAGCTATCTCTGGTTTTACTTACAGAAAGGGTCAATGTGTTAAATTAGGGGTCAGGAAGGATGACTGCATCCATAGCTGCTGGTTGAATTTAATCAGACACAGTTTATTATTTTACCTCCAGGGTTTAATTAGAGCTGTAGTGAGGGCACCAAGAAAACCCTTAAATTTGTTGTTCAGAGAAGAGGACAACTTCTCTGAATTTACTCTGTATCTATGTATGCGGGACACCATAAGTAATATGTCAATAGCATTTAAATTCTTTAGAAAGATATAGAAATTTACCTAAATGTAGTATTATTTTTATTTATTAAATAAACCTGAGAAACTCATTACATGAAATATAATTGTGATATGTGATATACTATTACTTTTGAATAAAATTAATAGCTAAAATAATTTCAATGTATCATTATTATTATTGCATGTATGTGATGGGGGTATTTTCAGAGTTATGTGTTTGCCATGGTACACATGGATATCATAGGACAGGTTTACAGGGTAGTACTCTTTCTCTACATGTTAATATCCATTATAGATTCAGAACTTAGGTTGTAGCAAATACTCTATACATCTTTCTTTATGCAACTATACCCAATTCTAAATGAGTTTACTATATAAGACTGATATTTCCAATTCTTGTCATATAGAAATGATATATATGTAATATATATTAGTGTTGTGCTTCATTTTTATACAAATTATTTCATACAAATAGATTAACTATCTTTTTTAATGATAGCTAAATCATAGTACCCATGGCACAGAATAAAAGACTAATCTTTCATATACACATTAATAATAAAAAAATCAAGATTTTAGAATATCATTATAGATAGTCATGATATTTTGATATTGTTGCTGCATTGGACAAAAGCTATAACATTTATTTACACATATATTTCCTATATTTATGTTAATATAAAAACATATACCAGCATGCATGTAGGAAAATTTTTGTAGTATCACTAATGTTCTTTAGCATTTTAGGTAGTTTTACAGAGTTCTTGTTTTTACTTCATATTGATGCTATAAAAATCATCAAAACTTCTGGTATTCAATTAACAAGAGTATTTTATCATATAATTCATGACTTCTGGTGTTTCAAATATTTTCAGTGTGCTTGAGTGATATTGTTAGCAGACCATATTCTTTTCTGTAAACTGTGGGAAAAATAATATTTCTTTTTGTTTTTTTGAAAAAGGGATTCCCTGTGTGAAAGCATTGGCTACCCTGGAACTCTCTTTGTAGACCAGGCTTGCCTTGAACTCAGAGAGATCCTCCTTGCTAATGCTGGGATGAAAGGTATATACCACCATGCCCAGCTGAAAAATAACATTTCTTATCCTTATACTTTTCCAGCTTTTAAAATGCTCTTTGTGCCCTGTATTTTCTCTACAAGGATATCACCATTATTAGGAATTATTTTATCTGACAACACTGAGAAAACTCTCTTCAATATGGATCTGTTGCAAAGATTTGTCTCACCATAATGACAACATTCCCTTCTCTAGGATAATCTCCCCAGCTCACAGACATTTGAATGAATTCTTGAGTTTATCTACAACAACAATATTTTTGGTCATGTAAATCAATTTATACATAGATTCTCAGGACAAGGGTTAGTAAGTTTAAAGTTGTATAGTCAACTCTTTGATTGTAATAAAATGTCTAAGACATTCCCTGAAGGTTGATACTTCTGGAATTAAAATAGAGCAACACCAGTTTAGAAACCTATGATTATGTGTGTTCTCATAATTGAATACTCAGCTGGGAATACCTCTTATGGAAGTTCCATAAACATGGATGGACAGGAAGCACACGTATACTGAAGCCTTAAGTTTTAAAAACACTTCTAAGCCTTCTTTCAATCAATGCAGATTACGTCTTTTACAAATAAGCTCTAGTGTAATTATGGTCTAGGCTCAGCTACTGGGCTCTAGACTGTCCTTTCGTTTCTACACATTAGTCTCCACTGCAAGCATTTTCTACCCATTGCAGTGGCCTCCCAGAATCAAATACTTTTTATGCTAACCTCTACCTTCAATATTTCAGATATCCTCTTACTAAGACAGACATCATTGATTACATTTGATAGGGGTTCATGTTTATTATCCTTAGATTGGCATTCAGCATTCTACACTGCTTTACCTATCACATTAAAAATCATAGATATAGATTTTTCAGTCTTAAAGATACTCTCACTAAATCATTCATTTCACAGAAAAAAGAAAACAGAGCTCAGAAGTATTAACTAGTTGACCTAAGTGATGTTGTTAGTAAAATCTGAAAAAAGAAAAAGAACAAAGTTTTCTGAACCCTATTCTATTCCCCACAAACTCCAGTGTTACTCTAAGCTGTCCACAGTATTACATTAGGATAGGCTTTCCCATGTGTTAAGAATGCTTTACTAAAAGAAGATGTAAACCTAACTACTGTTAACAAAACTATGAAGATGATAGCTACTTAGTAACTTATTTCATTGGTATGAGTTATCACAGGGGAGAACAAAGGTGGCGGCACCAACTTGCCAGGGTATCTGAACGGCAGCTCCGCAGTGAGCACAGAGTGACCAGCAGGCTATATTGATGACCCCCAAACCCTGAGGTCTGTGTTTCTCAAGTGAGAGAAGAATACACGGAAAAATACAGGGGTCCATCTTCAAGCCATCCTGCTAATCCCAGAAAAAATTCTGGGCTCCATCAGGGCATAGCCACAGCACTAAGCCAATCGCCCAAGCCACCATTTGTGGATACACTCCTCCTACTGGTGGCTCTTATTTTGGATGCTCACACTTACTGTCCGTGGAATGGATACATTTCAGTACAGGGGCTCCAAACTCAGGGCCCACTCTCATCATCCCATGCAGGGATGCATATCCAACCACAGGCCAGCTGAGGCTTGGAACCTATGGAAGCCATCCCAGACACTACTCCAAGGCTCAACCCAATTCCTTAAGGTGACCAAGAGGATCTCTTAGCTTGCAAGATCTCTTCAAGTCTGGGCCCAGCAAATACATTGTCTGAGCAAAGTGCCTAGGCTCACTAACCTCAGACCAAGAAAGCCAGTGGTGGGAAAGCTGATTCCAGGACTTCTAACTGCAAAAGGAGCATCTCTGAGCTCCTGAGAAATCCAAGTGGTCCCCAGGATCAAATATCTAAGAAGATTCTCAGGCAATTCCCTGAGCATGACCTGCTTATCCAAGATCATTCCCATCAACCTGAGAAGGGCTTCTGCAGGAACATTCAGCTTTCTCCCAGAGTTCTTCTCTCATCCCTGAGAAAACCTGTAGGCAATGGAACCTAACATCTGACACCAAAGGCAACCAGATGACTAAGGGACAACATAAAATCACAGTCAACAAAAGCCGAAGCAGTATGGCACCCCCAGAACCCAGCTGTCCAAAAACAAGCAGCCCTGGTGCCCTAACACAACTGAAACACAGGAAAATGACCTTAAATTTATTCTTACAAAGATAATAACAGAGAAAACTAATAAAATCCATAAAGAAATATAGTAATATACAGTCAAAAGGATCAAGGTCTTTAGAGAGGAAGTAATTTAGCAACTGAAGGGAATAAAGGAAAATTCAAACAAACCGGTGAAGGAATTGGACAAACCAAATAATGAAATACAGGAAAATACAAACAGATGTGTGAAGGAAATCAACAAAACAATACAAGATCTGAAGATGGAAATAGAAACATTAAAGAAAGCAAAAAATGAAGAAATCACAAAATGGGATAACTTAGGAAAGAAAACAGGAACTATAGAAGTATGTATCAACAACAGAATATAGAAGACAGAGGAAAGAATTTCAAGTGTAGAAGACACAATGGAAGAAATCAATGCACCCATCAAAGAAAATGTTAAATCCAAAATATTCCTGATACAAAACATCCAAAAAAAAAAAAATCAAGGGCATCATGAAATGAAGAAACCTAAGAATAATAGGAATAGAAGAAAAAGAGGATTCCTGGCTCCAAGAACCAGAAAATATTTTCATCAAAATCATAGAAGAAAATCTCCCCAACATTAAGAAAGAGATGCCTATAATTATTCAAGAGGCCTACAGGACACCAAATAAATTAGACCAGAATAGAAAATCTTTTTGTCACATAATAATCAAAACACTAAATGTAAAGAACAACAACAACAACAAAAATATATTAAAATCTGCAAGTGAAAAAGACCAAGTAATACGTAAAGGCAAACCTATCAGAATCAAACCTGACTTCTCAGCCAAGACCACAAAAACCAGAAGGGCCTGGCCAGAAATCTTGCAAACCCTCAGAGACCACAGATGCCAGTCCGGATTATTATTTCCAGCAAAACTTTCAGTCACCATAGATGGAGAAAATAAGATGTTCCACAACAGAAATGTAAACAACATCTATGCACAAATCCAACCCTACAGAAGATACTAGAAGGAAAAATCTCAACCAAGGAAGTTTATCAAACACCCCCAAACCCCCACAGGATATAAATATCTTCACTACAACAAAACCAAAAGTAGACCAGCACACAAACACAGTATTGCAACCAACATCAAAATAAAAGGAACTAACGGTCACTGGTCATTAATATCTCTCAACCTCAAAGGACTCAACTCTCCACTAAAAAGACACAGACTAACAGAATGGATATGTAAATAGGACCCATCATTCTGCTGGATACAAGAAACGTACCTCAGCCACAAGATAGACTTTACCTGAGTGTAAAGGGCTAGAAAAAGGCTACAAGTATGACACAAGAAGCAAGCTGGAGTAGCCATCCTGATACCTAATAAAATAGACTTTCAACAAAATTAATCAAAAGAGAAAAGAGAGACATTTCACACTCATCAAAGGAAAGTTATACCAAGAATATATCTCAATTCTGAACATCTACACTCCAAATAAATGGGCACCAACATTTGTAAAGGAAAAATTAATGAGGCTTAAACCACATAAAGTTACCCACACTTAATAGTGGGAGATGTCAAAACCCCACTCTCACCGAAGGACAGGACAATGAAACAGAAATTAAACAGAGAATCAATGACACTAACAGATGTCATGAATCAAATGGACCTAACAGACATCTACAGAACTTTTCACCCAAACACAAAAGGATATATTACCTTCTCAGCACCTCATGGAACCTTCTCCAAAAATGACCATATGCTTGGTCACGAAGCAAGTCTCAACAGATATAAAAAGAATGAAATAATCCCTTGTATCCTATCACACCACCCTCCATGGATTAAAGTTGGACGTCAACAACAACAGAAATAGCAAAAAAGCATATACACACAAGGAAACTGAACAAGTCTATACTCAATGACAGCTGGGTCAGGGAAGAAATAAAGATATAAATTAAAGACTTCCTAAAATTTAAGGAAAATGAAGGCATAACATACCCACACTTGTGGGACACAGTGAAAGCAGTGCTAAGAGGAAAGTTCATAGCACTTAGTGTCTTCATGAATAATTGGAAATAGCTCATACAAGCAACTTAACAGCACACCTGAAATCCCTAGGGGAGGGAAGGAAGAAGAAGCAGACACACCAACAGGAGTAGATGGCTGGAAATAATTAAACTCAGGGCTGAAATCAATAAATTAGACACAATGAAAATAATTCAAAGAATCAGTGAAACCAAGAGCTGGTCCTTTGAGAAAATTAACATGATAGACTAACCCTTAGCCAAACTAATTAAAAGGCAGAGTGACACTATCCAAATCAACAAAAGCAGAAATGAAAAAGGGGATAGAACAACAAACACTGAGGAAATCAAAAGAATCATTAGGTCTCACCTCAAAAACCTGTATGCCACAAAATTTGAAAATCTAAAGGAAATCGGCAATTTCTTGATAGATTTCACTTACCAAAGTTGAATCAACATCAGGTAAATAAATTAAATAGTCTTATATCCTTTAAAGAAATAAAAGCAGTCATCAAAGTCTCCCATCCAAAGAAAGCCTAGGGCTTTCAGAGCAGAATTCTACCAGACCTTCAGAGAAGAGCTAATACCAATACTCTTCAAACTATTCCACAGAATAAACAAAGAAAGAACATTACCAAACAAATTTTATGAGGCCACATGCACCTTGATACCTAACACACACAAAGACCCAACAAAAATAAGATAATTTCAGAACAAATTCCCTTATGAACATTGACACAAAAATAAAATACTCACAAAATATATCCAAGAACAAATCAAAGATATCATCCACAACAATGAAGTAAGCTTCATCCAGGCTTGCAAGATGGTTCAATATATGGAAACCCATCAATGCAATCCACAATATAAACAAAGTGAGAGAAAAAATACATGATCATCTCCTTTGATATTTAATAAGCATTTGACAAATTTCAACATCCTTTCATTTTTAGTCTTGGAGAAACCAGGGATACAAGGCACATATATAAACATAGTAAAGGCAATATACAGTAAGCCTATAGCTAACAGAATAAATGGAGAGAAACTTAAATCAATTCCACTGAAATCAGGGACAAGGCAAGGACTGCCTTCTCTCTCCACATCTCTTCAACATAGTAGCTAAAGCAACAAGAAAGCTACAGGAGATGAAGGGGATACAAAAATTGGAAAGGCAGACTTCAAAGTATCACTCTTCACAGATGATACGATAGTATACATGTGTGTGCCCCAAAATTCTACCACGGAACTCCTATAGCTGATAAATATGATCAGCAGAGTGGCTGGATACAAAATTAACCAAAAAAAAAAAAAAAAAAAAAACAGTAGCCCTTCTGTACACAAAGGACAAATGGGCTGATAAAGAATTTAGAGAAACAACATCTTCACAGTAGCCACAAAAAAGCATACAATATCTTTGTCTATCCTAAACAAGCAAGTTAAAGACTTGTATGAAAAAAAAAAACTTCAAGTTACTGAAGGAAGAAATGATAGACATTAGAAGATGGAAAGATTGCACATGTTCATGGATAGGCAGGATTAACATAGTAAAATGGCCATCCTACCAAAAGCAATCTACAGATTCAATGCATTTCCCATCAAAATACCAACATAATTCTTTATAGGCCTTGAAAGAACAATACTCAACTTCATATGGAAAAACAAACAAACAAACAAACAGAACAGAGGCCTCATATCCAGAATATATAAAGAACTCAAGAAATCAGACATCAAAAACCCAAATAATCCAATTAAAAAGTGGGGTATAGAACTGAACAAATTTCTCAACAGGAGAATATAGAATGGAGGGTAAATACTTAAGGAAATACTGAAGTTCCACTGCCATCAAGGAAATGCAAATCAAAATAACTCTGAGATTCCATCTTATACCCATCAGAATGGCTAAGACCAAAAACTTAAAGGACAACACATGCTGGAGAGGATGTGGAGAAAGGGGAACCCTCCTCCATTGCTCTTAAGAGTTAAGACATTTACAAGCACTTTGGATATATCTGTGGTGCTTTCTCAGAATATTGGGACTAGCCCTACATCAAAATCGAGCTATACTGCTCCTGCGTATATACCTGAAAGATGCTCCACCATTCAACAAGGACATTTGCTCAACTCTGTTCATAGCAGTTTCATTCATAATACCCAGAATCTGGAAACAACCTAGATCTCCCTCAACCGATGAATGGATACAGAAATTGCGATATATTCACACAATGGAATACTACTCACCTATTAAAAATGAGGAAACTTGCAGGCAAATGGATGGAAATAGAAAATATGATCTGAGTGAAGTAACTCAGAACCAGAAATATACTCATGGTATATACACACTTATAAGCAGATATTAGCCACATAACATAGGCTAAACATACTAAAATCTACAGACCTAAAGAAGCTAAACAAGGATGACCTTAGGGAAGATTCATAATTCTCATTCAGAAGGGAAACAAGACAGACACTGGAAGTGGTAGGAAAGAGGGAACAAGACAGGAGCCTACCATAGATGTCCTCTGAAAGACTCCACCAAGCAGGAGATCAAAGCAGGTGGCAGAGACCCAAAGCCAACCACTGGGCAAAGAACAAGGCATCTTATGGCAGAAGGTGGGATATAACGACACAGAGGGGACAGGAGTTCCATAAGCAGACCAACAAAGCCAAAAACTCTGAGCCCAGGGGGAACTTCAGAGACTGATGAATCAACGAAGGACCATGCATGGAGATAACATAGACTCTATGCTCAGATGTAGCCCATAAGCCACTCAGTCTCCATGTGGGACCCTAATAAGGGAAACAGAGGCTGTCTCTGACATGAACTTGGTTGCCTGCTCTTTGGTCACTTCTTCCTGGAGGAGTGACTAAACAATTAAAAACTGGGGTTTTGGGGTACTGAGCTAAAAAATTTTTAAAACATATCAGGCCAACTGACCTTGCTGCTTCTAGATAGATCCAGCCAGCTGCAGGGAAGTAGAGGCCTTGCTCCTCATTAGAGGTACTGTTGCCAGGAAACAGACCCGGGTGGCCCTGCTCCTGGAGAGCATTGCCTCCTCTTCCCTAGCTGCAGTCTAGCAGTCCAGGACAGAACTGATTACCAAGGCCAGCACAGGACAAGACCAAAACCCAAGGGCAGCCATTTCCCTCACACACACACAACAACAACAACAACAACAGGCAAAAGGAACAAAGAATGCCGGAAACATTCATGGTCCTGGCAAATTCCCACAGCAAAGAGTTTTGAAATGTAGCATCCCTCTTTTCTGTATTAAGCAATAGGAGATTCCCACGCTAGAAACCCCTGCTTTGGGAGTGCTGGAAGGGACTGGATCATATCAATTACCCACAATGCCGAGCTCAGGGCTCTCTCCTTTTGCTCATGTGGACTTTCCTCCCACAGGTAGAGCTATAGCACCAATGCACACGCTGAGGTCTTAGGACATCTTTCAGCTTCCTGAAGAACTCTCCGGAGACAGACAGTACCAGTCTGAACTGCAGAATCCAGAAACAGAGAACAATTCTGAACATCTATGCAAAAAATACAAGAGTGCCTACATTCATAAATGAAACATTATTAAAACTTAAATAACACATCGATCCCAACAACTTAATAGTGGGGAGACTTCAACACCCCACTTTCACCAAGGAACAGATCATCTAGACAGAAGCCAAATAGGGAAATAAAGGCACTTAGAAAGGTCCTAAATCAAATGGACCTAATAAATGTCTACAGAACTTTCCACAAAAACTCAAAAGAGTATACCTTCTTTTCAGCACCTCATGTAACCTTCTCCAAAATAAACCATATAGTTGGTCACAAAGCAAGCCACAGGAGATACAAAAAGATTGAAATAATCCCCTGTATTCTGTCTGACCACCATGGACTAAAGCTGGACCTCAACAACAATGGAATTAGAAAAAAGCCTACAAGCACATGGAAACTGAACAACTTGCTGCTCAATTACAGCTGGGTTAAGGAAGAAATAAAGAAATTAAAAACTTCCTAGAATTCAATGAAAATGAAGGTACAACATACCCTAATTTATGGGACACAATGAAAGCAGTGCTCAGAGGAAAATTCATAGGACTAAGTGCCTTCAAGAAGAAATTTGTGACATCTCATACAAGCAAGTTAATGGCCCAACTGAAAGACCTAGATAAAAAAGAAGCAAATACACACAAGAGGAACAGACAGCTGGAATAATCAAACTCAGGGCTGAAATCAATCAATTAGAAACAAATAAAACTATTCAAATAATCAATGAAACCAAGAGTTGGTTCTTTGAGAAAATCAACAAGATAGACAAACCCTTAGTCAAACTAACTAAAAGGCAGAGAGAAACTATCCAAATCAATAAAATCAGAAATGAAAAGGGGGACATAACTACGGACACTGAGGAAATCCAAACAATCATTAGGTGATACTACAAAAGCCTATATGCCACGAAAATCTAAAAGAAACAGACAATTTTCTTGATAGATTCCGTCTACCACAATTAAGTCAAGATCAGGTAGAAAGATTGAATATTCCTATATCCCCCAAGGAAATAGAAGCAGCCATGAATAGTCTCCCTTCCAGAAAAAGCTCTGGGCCAGATGGATTCAGTGCAGAATTCTACCAGACCTTCAAAGAAGTCTTAACTCCAATTCTCTCCAAACTATTCCACAAAATAGAAACAGAAGGAACATTACCAAACTCATTCTATGAAGCCACATTTACAGTGATTCCTAAATCACACAAAGACCCAACATAAAAAGTGAACATCAAACCTATCTCTCTTATGAACATTGATGCAAAAATACTCAATAAAATACTTGCAAACCAAATCCAAGAATATAAAAAAGATAACATCCACCATGACCAAATTGGCTTCATCCCAGGCATGCAAGGGTGGTTCAACATATGGATATCCATCAATGTGATCCACCATATTAACAAACTGAAAAAAAAAAAAAAAAACACATGATCATCTCCTTAGATGCTAAAAAAGCATTTGACAAAGTCCAACACCATTCACGTTTAAAGTCTTAGAGTGATCAGGGATACAAGGCACACATCTAAACATAGTAAAGGCAATACACAGCAAGCCTATAGCCAACATCAAACTCAATGGAGAGAAACTTAAATCAATCCCACTGATATCAGGGACAAGACAAGGCTGCCCACTCTCTCCATATCTCTTCAACATAGTACTTGAAGTCCTAGCTAAAGCAATAAGACAGCTATAGGGGATCAAGGTGAAACAAATTGAAAAGGAAGAGGTCGAGGTGTCACTATTCACAGATGATATGATAGTATACATGAGCGATCCCAAAAATTCAACCGGAGAACTCCTTCAGCTGATAAACACCTTCAGCAAAGTGGCAGGATACAAAATCAACTCAAAAAAATCAGAAGCCCTCCTTTATATGAAAGACAAAAGGGCCGAGAAAGAAATCAGGGAAACAACACCCTTCACAATAGCCACTAAAAACATAAAATACTTTGGGGTGACATTAACCAAACAAGTGAAAGACCTGTTTGAGAAAAACTTCAAGTCTTTGAAGAAAGAAATTGAAGAAGATCTCAGAAGATGGAAAGATCTCTCATGCTCATGGATTGGTAGGATTAACATGGGAAAATGGCCATCCTGCCAAAAGCAATCTACAGATTCAATGCAATTCCCATCAAAATACCAACTCAATTCTTTACAGACCTTGAAAAAAAGATTCTCAGCTTCATATGGAGAAACAAAAAACCCAGAATCTCCAACATAATCCTGTATAACAACAGATCATCTGGAGGTATCTCCATCCATGATCTTACAACAGAGCAACAGTAATAAAAACTGCATGGTATTGACATAGAAACAGAAAGGAGGATCAATGGAACCATATAGGAGACCCAGAAATAAACCCACACCTATGAATTTTTGACAAAGAAGCCAAAACCATTCAATGGAAAAAAGACAGCATCTTCAACAAATGGTTCTGGTCCAACTGGATGTCTACATGCAGAAAAATGAAAATATATCCAAATTTATCACCCTGCACAAAACTAAATTCCAAGTGAATCAAAGACATCAACCTAAAAACAGATACTCTAAATCGGTTAGAAGGAAAAGTGGGGAAGAAGAGCCTAGAACTCATTGGCACAAGAAACAACTTCCTGAACCAACAGCACAGGCTCTAAGAGCAACAATCAGTAAATGGTGCCTCTTGAAACTCAAAAGCTTCTGTAAAGCAAAAGACACTGTTGTCAGAACAAAATGACAGCCTACACTTTGAGAAAGGATCTTCATCAATCCTACATCTGACACAGGGGTGATATTCAGAATATACAAAGACATAAAGAATTAAAAAGCAGTAAATCAAGTAATCCAATTAAAAATGGGGTATGAAGATAAAAAGAGAATTCTCTGTAGAGGAATACAGAATGGCAGAGAAACATTAAAGAGATGCTCAACATCCTTAGCCATCAGAGAGATGCAAATCAAAACCACCCTGAGATTTCACGTTACACCCATCAAAATGGCTAAAATAAAAAACTCAAATGACAACACATGTTGGAGAGGAGGTGGAGAAAGGGGAGCTCTCCTCCACTGCTGGTGGGAATGTAAACTGGAACAACCACTTTGTAAATCAATCTGGCGCTTTCTCAGACAATTAGGAATAGTGCTTCCTCAAGACCCAGCTATACCACTCCTAGGCATATACCCAAAATTTCCTCAAGTACACAACAAGGTCATTTGCTCAACCCTGTTTTTACCAGCTTTATTTGTAATAGCCAGAACCTGGAAACAACCCAGATGTCCATCAACAGAGGAATGGATACAGAAATTGTATTTTTACACAATGGAATACAACTCAGCAATAAAAAATGAGGAAATCATGAAATTTGCAGGCAAATGGTGGGATCTAGTAAAGATCATTCTGAGTGAGGTATCCCTGAAGGAGAAAGACACACATGGTATATACTCACTCATATAGTCCTGTAAGATATGATAAACATAATGAAATCTATACACCTAAAGAAAATAAACAAGAAAGAGGACCCGTGATAAGATGACCAATCCTCACTTAGAAAGACAAATGGGATGTGCATTGGATGTAGGAGCAAACAAGTAACAGGACAGGAACCTACCACAGAGGGCCTCTGAAAGACTCTACCTAGCAGTGTATCAAAGCAGATACTAAGATTCATAACCAAATCTTTGGCAGAGTGCAGGGAATCATATGAAAGAAGGGAGATTTAGTATGACGTGGAGAGGACAGGAACTCCACAAGGACCAAATATATCTGGGCACAAGGATCTTTTCTGAGATTGTATCTCCAACCAAAGACAAGGTATGGGTATAACCTAGAACCTGTGTAGCCCGTGGTAGCTCAGTAACCAATTGCTTTACCCTAGTAAGGGGAACAGGGAGTATTTCTGACAGGAACTCAATGGCAGGCTCTTTGACCTCCCCAATCCTCAAGGGAGGGGCAGTCCTGCTAGGCCACAAAGGAGGACTTTGCAGCCAGTCCTGAAGATACCTGATAAAACAGGGTCAGATGAAAGGGGAGGAGATCCTCACCAATCAGTGGACTTGGATAGGGACAGGAAGGAGATAAGGAAGGGATGATGGGATTGGGGGGGGGGAGGATGAAGGAACAGGATACAGCTGGGATACAGAGTTAATAAAATGTAACAAATAATAAAAATAAAAAAAATATTGCACTGAAAAAAAAAAAAGGAAAATCCTGTCACGTGAACTTTACATGAGAAGCAGCAGCAGAACTGTTAAACTTTTTCAGAGTCCTGGATGAAGCTATTGTACACACTGGAACATCATGTGGAAGTAAACTCTGAAGATAATTTTAACAAAACTGGATAGTTATTACAATCGTTTAAATATTTTATAGGGAACAGAAATTATTTGAAATTTTGCAATTTTTTTCATGGGTAAACGAAAAATAAGAGTGGTGCATGAATGCTTGCGTTTATACTGATCACCTTTTCACGGGAAGCAAATATGTAACGGCATGCAAATGATGAATGAGAATGAAGCATAAGGTTGTTACTTTTCCACCTAGATTGCCATTATAGCACAAATACATTAGGATTAGACTGCAGCTTCAAAAATTACACTATAAATGCGTAAAGTGATTTAATGAACAATGGGAGAAAATATCATATTTGCCTAAGATAATTTTACTCTTGAGATTTTTTTTTTAATCTCTGTTCTTCATGTAGATATCATGGAAAGCAAACCATGTCTTGGAGCAAGTTATTAAGTGTCATTGTCATGATATACTTTTCTGGGTCCTATAATTACCTTCCTTTCTCTACCCTGGGCAATCAAGTCAAATCAGAATTGAAAGGACCAATTCAATTCTGTCATTGTGCTCCATTGTCAAGGGCTGCTCCTATTGTGAATCAGGAGTCTGAGCAGCCTGTAAATGACTGAAACTTAAATTATTACAGTTGCTGAAAGTCCCAATTACCACAGAAATAACCCTATACAGATCAGCACACTGAAGTAGGGTGAGCAGAACAAATTGAAATATTCCTATCAAAGCAGCATAGAACTAAATATAGGTCACTATGCAGAATACAGAATAGGTAAAACCTAATGCTGCTTACATTCCTATGCAGATGTAATATTGTTTTGTTCACTTTCTTTTTTGATTTTAAGATGTAGTCCTTCCAGTTTTATGATCAGCTATGGCATTTGAATTAAGTCAACTGAAAGGTGACTTGCTAAAGCTACTCCTAAATGAGTCAGCAGACTCTGCTGAGAATATGGAAATTAGAGGAAGGGTCCTCCTGCCCTCAGAAACCCATAGAGTAAAAATAGCTACATAGTAACATGCAAAAGAATAGTTGCTAGGAAAACAGGTATGATACACTGATCTGTGTGAGCAATAGGATGGCAATGAAGACATCTGAGACAATGTGGTGATTGATGAACCAATAGGATGTATTCTGCCACACAGCCCAGGAAGGTTTTAGTACAGGGATTTTCCAAAGTTCCCAATAGGACAAACCCTGGTACCACAAACAACACAGTAGGGATCCATGAAGTCTGACATAAGAGAAAGTGTAATACATAGACAGAAAATAATGAACATGCTTCTACACCTTGAGAATTTTTTTTTCTTTATTAATTACACTGTATTCACTTTGTGTCCCCCCTGTGGTTCTCTCCCTCCTCCCATCCCAATCCCACACTTCCTCCACCCTCTGCATGCATGCCTCTCCCCAAGTCGACTGATAGGGGAGGACTTCTTTTCCTTCCTTCTGATCCTAGTCAATTAGGTCTCATCAGGAGTGGCTGCATTGTCTTCTTCTGTGGCCTGGTAATGCTGCTTCCCCCTTCATGTGGAGGTAATTAAAGAGCAGGCCAATCAGTTCATGTCAGAGACAGTCCCTGTTCCTATTACAATGAAACCCACGTGGATATTGAACTGCCATAGGCTACATCTGTGCAGGGGTCTTAGGTTATCTCCATGCATAGTCCTTGGTTGGAATATTAATCTCAGGAAAGACCCCTGTGTTCAGATTTTTTGGTTCTGTTGCTTTCCTTGTGGAGTTCCTGTCCTCTCCAGATCTTACTGTTTCTCACTTCTTTCCTAAGATTCCCTGCACTCTGCCCAAAGGTTGCCTATTAGTTTCAGCATCTACATTGATAGTCTGCAGGGCAAAGCTTTTCAGAGGTCCTCTGTGTCAGGCTCCTGACTTGTTTCCTCTTTTCTCCTTCTTCTGATGTCCAGGGTCTTTGCCTTTCTGGATAGGGATTGAGCATTTTAGATAGAGTCCTCCCTCTTTATTAGTTTCTTTAGGTGTACAGATTTTAGTAGGTTTGTCCTATAATATATGTCTATATGAGTGAGTATATACCGTGTGAATCTTTCTGCTTCTGGGATAGCTCACTCAGGATGATCTTTTCCAGATCCCACCATTTACCTGCAAATTTCATGATTTTCTTGCTTTTATTGCTGAGTAATATTCCATTGTGTAGATAGAAATTAGGGAAACAACACCCTTCACAATAACCACAAAGGACATAAAGTACCTTGGTGTAACCCTAACCAAGCAAGTCAAAGACTTGTATGAAAAAATTTCCAGTCTCTGAAGAAAGAATTAGAAGACGATATCAGAAGATGGAAAGATCTCCCATGCTCATGGCTTGGCAGGATTAACATAGTAAAAATGGCCATCTTACCAAAAGCAATCTACAGATTCATTGCAATTCCCATCAAATTACCAACACAATTCTTTACAGACCTTGAAAGAAAAATTCTCACCTTCATATGGAACAACAAGAAACCCAGAATTGCTAAACCAATTCTCTACAATAAAAGATCTTCAGGAGGTATTTCCATCCCTGATCTCAAGCTGTACTATAGAGCAGCAATACTGAAAACTGCATGGTACTGGCATAGAAACAGACTGGTGGATCAATGGAATCGAATAGAAGACCCTGACATAAATCCACACACTTATGGACACCTGAGTTTTGACAAAGATGCCAAATCCATTCAATGGAGAATATTTTTTTAAATAGCATTTATTATTATTTTTTATTTTAATTAAATTTTTATTGTTTTTACATTAGTTACATTTTATTTGCTTTGTATCCCAGCTGTAACCACCTCTCTTATTACCTCCTAATCCCACTCTCTCTCCCTCATCTCTGCCCATGCCCCTCTCCAAGTCCACTGATAGGGGAGGTTCTCCTCCCCTTTCATCTGACTCTAGCTTATCAGGTCTCATCAGGACTGGCTGTAATGCCCTCCTCTGTGGCCTGGCAAGGCTGCTCCTCCCTCAGGGGGCTGAGAAACACTACTTTTAATCTCTGAGAAACTACATGTAGAGAGTAGGTATACAGTACTAGCTGCCTTCACTTACTACTGCCTGTGTGTACATTGGTGGGGACCAGCTAAGGAAACATGGGAAATCTCTCAGAGGCAACATTCCTAAAGAGGACTGGCTGTCCCTCCACCAACCAAAAATTGTCAGTAGTGCCACAAGTGAACAAGGTGGGGCTTCAAGGATCCTACCCCAAATCCATGCAGGGATTTTGTCTGGTGGTTGACTGTACAGGCAAATCTTTAACCTGTACCTCAGGCACCATCTATAAGAGGAAAAGAACAGCTACATTGTAACCTGTATGGAAATGATGCCTTTTTAATGAAAGGCTTTATTTCAGCTTAACAGTTGTGTGAATAATCTTCTCTACTGAAAAATACAAACAACCAAAACTCAGAAGGTCTTGTAGGAATCACTAGAGATTCAGTAGCTACATGGCCCATAGTTCAGACTTTATAATGTCTTTCCTCAAACAATATTTAAGGAACTTAAATAATAATGAATGGAATAATACCTCAAACGATCTCAAATTGTCTGAGTGAAGGACAACCATTGATCTTCATAATGAGACCTTGCTTGAGATAAATGGAATCAGATTTGCGTCAGATGAATTCCTTAGCTGCAATGCTGAGGTTACACTCATGACAGTGTAATGTGCGCTATTAATGCAACTATATAGAATTTCTCCCCAGTTACCAATCAGGATTAATCTCAATGAGTGGCAAGGGCATTGCAAACTTCAATGAAAAGACTGCTGATGTGTTATGTAATTAGAAAAATCCATCTTTAAAATGTCCCGAATAGCACCTAGGATGACAGGACTGAACATCAACATTTAGAACATTGTGTTAGGATATTACCAGGTTGCTCTTTTGATCAATACTAAGACTTGGTAATATAATTACTGAAAGAAAATATAGTTGTATGATGCATTTTAATTTATATGTCCCTAACAACCAGATTTCCTAGTCACAATTTAAAAAGGTTACATTTGATACCACAAGACAATTCTTCACTTTTCACTCCATACAGGGTTCCAGAAAATGAACTCCAGAGCCTTTGCAAAAGGAAATGTTAGAAATATCACACGTGTGGGAATGAGCAAAGTGCTACATGGATGATGATGCTGTAAAAATCACAGGTCATGAAATAAGAACCATATGATAAGCTAAAATATAAAAGCTATTGAAATGCTAAGGAGACAGAATCAGAGAAAGTTTGGATTCCCAACTCTGCAGGCAGACATCAACCTAGTCACTTTTAGAGACTGTGCTGAAGTATAAATGCCTTTTGATTCTCTATTTTAGTTTTAAATAATATGCCAGAGGCTGCACATAAATACATAACATCGCAGTGATGTGAAGCAGGTTTGTAAATGAGGAGGACCTTGCAGAACACAAGACAAACATCTGAAAATCTCAGAACCAAGTCCCTGAATATCTGAAAATCATCTCTTGCTGCTCATTAAACCACAGATAAATTTCTTCATTATATTTTACTTTAAGATTAGACTCAGAAGTCAGATGTAAGAATCAAAGTTGCTTGGATGGAAACCACTAACAAAAACTCCTTGAGTCATTCATAATCTTTAAGAATCAAGAACTCAGCATCTGTCTTTGCAAAAATAACCTTTTCTCTTCCTATATCATTTTTCCTTTACCATTGATTCCGAAGATACAAGATATGAACTGCAAAAAAAAGAAAGGAAAAGAAAAGAAAGAAAGAACAGCCCAAGTATGACCATCCTTGTCTCTCCATCTTCCTCCTACTCTTCTAACATTATCCCTTCCTTCTTGGATAACATATGGTGATACTTTTGTATGGACTCCTGATACCACATTCACTGACTCAGGACTAAGAAATATAAAGAAATTCTCTGCCACTTTATTCTTCTTAGAATTATCTTACAGATGTTAAATGTAAGTGAAAGGTATAAAAATTATTTTAGGATCTGCATTTCTAAATTTTTCTGTATGTAAACTAGATTTTAACATTGTCAGTGGCAATAAATTTAATTAAATTAATAAAAGAATCCCTTTTATTATATGTGTCTATTCTAAAAAAATTATTAATCAAATTCATGATTTCTTTGAGCAAAAGAGAAAATATAAACTTAGAATAAATTATTGTCAATTCAGATTGCTTTCAAATTAAATTAAATATAAAAGACTTATCAAACTAAAGTTCATTATTATTCTCCATGTGTTCAGACTTCTAGTTTGTAACATAAATGTTTAGAAAAAGTTAACTATAATTCTCAGACATAGTCCAGTATTTTGTTTGCCATAAAAAAATTTATATCAAATTTTATGTTTTATTAAAATCACAATATTCTTTAATTTCATATTTACCAACTGAAATGGTGTCTAACACACACACACCTGCTTGTTTTTATTTTATTCCTTTTGAAATTTTATGTATTTATTTACTTCATATCTCAATCATGGCCCCCTTCTCCTCTCCTCCCTGTCCTATCCTACTTCCTTCTTTCCTGTATCTCCCCATTCTCCCCCTCAGAAAAGGAAAGCCCCCATCCCCATCCCAGAACTGAGTATGTTTTCTAACACAGTGGCCTGGCCAGGCATCCCTGCCAGGAGAAAGTGATCAAAAAGCATTCAAGGGAGTTTTTGTTGGAGACAGTTCTTGCTCCACTTGCTAGTGAACCCACATGAAGAACAAGCTGTCCATAATGTACATATGTGTTGGAGGCCTAGGTCCAGTCCACGTGTGGTCTTTGCTTGGTGTTTTAGTTTCCACAAGCAACTCTGGTCCTGGGTTAGTTGGCTCTGTTGGTTTTCTTGGGATGATCCTGTTCCCTCAGGGTCTTCTATCCTTCCTCTCACTCTTCCAGAAGACTCCCTGACTGCGACCCAATGTTTGGCTGTGAGTCTCAGCATCTGCTTCAATCAGCTCCTGTCTGCAGCCATAGCAGGATATCGTTAATAGTGCTATTTAAGTGCATCCCATGGCTCTCTCCCATGGGATGAGTCTCAGAGTAGGTCAGGCACTGGATGAACATTCCTTCAACCTCTGCTCTATCTTTATCCCTGCACATCTTGCAGGCAGGGTAAATTTTGGGTCCAAGTGCTTGTGGGTGAGTTGGAATTATCCTCCCTCCACTTAAAGTCCTGTCTAGTTAGAAGGTGGTTTCTTAGTCTCCATGTCCCCTGCTTGTAGGGGTCTCCACTAGAGTCATGGTTCAATGAAATTGTATTGAAGACCCAGAAAAAATATCCACACCTCTGTGAACACTTAATTTTTGACAAAGAAACCAAAAACCATAAAATTGAGAAAAAGAAAGCATCTTCAACAAATGGTGCTGGTATAACTGGATGTCTACATGAAGAAAAATGCAAATAGATCCATATTTATCACCCTTCCCAAAACTCAAGTCTAAGTGGATCAAGGATCTTAACATAAAACCAGAGATACTAAATTTATTAGAAGAAAAAGTGGGGAAGAGCCTTGAACTCATTGGCACAGGAGACAACTTCCTAAACAGAACACCAGCAGCTCAGGCTCCGAGATCAACAATTAACAAGTGGGACCTGATGAAACTGAAAAGGTTGTGTCTGCTTGTTTGTTTGATTTTTTTTTTTGTGTACATGAGAAAATGTTTCTAAAATTATGCTGTCACAATTCCTATGTATGTTTTAAGTAAATTTTATTTTTTCTCTAGGTCCATTGACTATCTAGTCTCAGGTTCTTGGTCATCTGAGCACTGTCGGGTTTGGGTTTGTTCGCATGGAATGGGCTTTGTCTCAAATCAGATATTGGTTGATTATGTCCCCAAGCTTTGTACAACTATTGCACTAACACTTCTTTCATGGAGGTTCCAATTCTGGATCACATGGTTTGTATCTAGGTTGGTGTTTATCTTTTGCCTTTGCAGCTTGTAGAGTAACTTCCAGTATCATGGACACTGTTGTGTAGGGGTGAAGGCTCTATTAGGGACCACCTTAATGTTTGCATTTGCATGAGATGTGCAGGTGTTCTCTTCAGCAGTAGGGCCTAGCCATTAGTTTCTGGAGAGCAACCCCAATACCCTTGGCAATAGCCTGGCTTATTTGGGGTTTCTAGGGGACCCCATTTGGCCAAGAATTTGATTAGCTGTGACCCATTCCTGGAACTAGTGTCTTCATTTGGTGACAAGAGATTACCAGTCAGGGTTTCATCTTCCAATATTTGGAAATTCCATTTTGATCACCTTCATGTTTTTATGAATTTTAAGAAGCTTCTACTGCATTGGTGTCCACACAGTGCCTCAAATCGCCCTTAGCCTTAGCTCTCCATCCACGTGCTTCTTTGCTCACAGCCCTCATCTCTACCAGGCACCACTTCCACCTTTCATTCTTGAATTGGAGTTGCAAGTGTTTTATTGAGAAATTTTGTGTTTATATTCATTGGGAAATTGGTTTGTACCTTCCAAATTTATAGGTACTTTATAGGGCTTAGGTATCAAGGTAACTGTGGCATCATGAAAAGAACTGGGCAATATTTATTCTGATTCTTATTTCTGGAGTAATTTGAGAAGTATGGATATTAACTCTTCTTTTTTATTTCTTTTACTTTATTAATTACAGTTTATTCACTTTGTATCCCAGCTATAGCGCCCTCCCTGATCCTTCCCAATCCCACCCTCCTTCCCTCTTCTTCTCCTATGCCCCTCCCCCAGTTCAATGATATGGGAGGTCTTCCTCCCCTTCCATCTGACCATAGTCTATCAGGTCTCATCAGGACTGGCTTTTTTTTTTTATCTTCCTCTGATTGACTGGTAAGGCTGTTTCACCCTCAGGTGGAGGTGATCCAAGAGCAAGCCTATGAGTTCATGTCAGAGATGGTCCCTGGTTGTATTATTGGGGAACCCTCTTGGATACTGAGCTGCCTTGGACTACATCTGAGCAGGGGTTCTAGATTATCTCCATGAATGATCCTTATTTGGGGTATCAGTTTCAGAAAAGGCCCCTGTGCCCAGATTATTTTCCATTGTGTAAATGTACCACAATTTCTGTATCAGATTGGGAAAGGATTTTCACCAACCCCATATCTGAGGGCTAATATCCAGAATATATAAAGAACTTAAGAAGTTAAACTGCAACACATCAAGTAACCCAATTAAAAAGTGGGGTACAGAGCTTAACAGAGAATTCTCAAGAGAGGGCCATTAAATGGCCAAGAAACGCTTTAAAAATGCTCAACATCCTTAATCATCAGGGAAATGCAAATCAAAATGACCCTGAGATTTCACCTTATAACCATCAGAATGGCTAAGATCAATAACACAAGATGTAATGCATGCTGGAGAGGATGTGGAGAAAGAGGAACTCTTCTCCATTCCTGGTGGGAATTAAACTTGTAAATTTATTTCCACTTTGGAAATCAATCTGGCGCTTTCTCAGACAAATAGGAATAGTGCTTCCTCAAGACCCAGCTTTACCACTCCTATGCATATATCCAAAAGAGGCTCAAGTACACAACAAGGACATTTGTTCAACCATGTTCATAGCAGATTTATTTGTAATAGCCAGAAGCTGTGAACAGCCCAGATGCCCTTAGTTGAGGAACGGATACAGAAATCATGGTACATTTACACAATGGATACTACTCTGTGAGTGAAAACAAAGAAATCATGAAATGTGCAGGCAAATGGTGGGATCTGGAAAAGATGAACTCTTTTTTAGAAGTTGAAGTTTGCATTAACTGAACTAAAACCTCACTCTGGACTCAATCGATTGATTGATTATTTGGAGATTTTTATTAGTGCTTCTATTTTACTAGTTCTTACAGGTCTGTTTAATATGCTTATTTGGTCTTGATTTAACTTTGGTAGGTGTTTATATATATATATATATATATATATATATATATATATATATATATAATTGTCTATATCTTTTAGATTTTTCCAACTTTGTAGAGCACAAGACTGGCCTGTTCTTTGATCACCTCCTCCTGAGAGGGAGCAGTCTTACCAGGCCACAGAAGAAGACCATGCAGCCAGTCCTGATGAGACCTAACAGACTAGGGTCAGAAGGAATGAGAGGAAGACCTCCTCTATCTGTGGACTTGGGGAGGGACATAGGTGGAGAAGGGAGAAGGAGGGTGGGATTGCGAGGGGAGGAGGGGAGGGTTACAGGGGGAATACAAAGTGAGTAAACTGTAATTAATTAAAATTAAAATTAAAAAATAAAATATGGCTTATGATTCTCAAGATTTCCTCAATCTCTGTTGTTATATCCTCCTTTTCTTCTTTAATTTTGTTGATATGTTTCTTTTTTCCTTTGCTTTTTAGTTAATTTGGCTAAGGGTTACTAATGTTCTCAAAGAACCAACTCTTGTTTTATTCCTTTTTTGTATTTCTTACTTAATTTTATTAATTTTAGTCCTGACTTTGATTATTTCTTACTATATACACCTTTAGAAATTTATTTCTTATTTTATATTGTAAAAGTTTTAGGTGTTATTAAAGTACTATTAAAAATAAAATAATAAAATAGTTCTCTGCAGATTTCTTTTTTTATTCACTTTTTCTTTCTTCCTTTCTTTTTTTCCTTCCTTCTTGTCTTTCCTTTTTCTTTCTTTCTACCTGCTTACCTTCCTTCCATCCTGTCTTTCTTTCTTCCTTCCTTCATTCCTTTCTTCCTTTCTTTCTCCCTGTCTTTCATTGTAGGTACTTCGTATTATGAACTTAACTCTTAGAACTATTTCTTTGGGACCCATAGGTTTGGGGATTTTTTTTTTCCTAAAAAAAAAAAACTTAAAATTTCTTTCTTAATTTATGCTTCAATCTACTTTTATTCAGTAGTGAATTTTTCGGTTTCCACAAATTTTTAGGATTACTGTTGTTGTTGATATCCATATTTAATTCATAGTGGTAAGACAAGATGCAGAATATTATTTAAGTTTCCTTGCTTCTGATGATGGTCTCTTTGAGGTTTAGAACATCTGTCCATGCTCATATGGCATTTAGAAGTCAGGTTTTATTCTCATAGCTCTGCCATTAGTGTTCTGATTTACCCTGTGTCTTTGCTAATTCTTTTCTGGTCCGCTCTACTTTTTGTCTTCTGTGTCACATATAAGGTCGGCATCTGCTTCTTCATGTTAGAGAAACTTTCTTCTATGGATTTGTTGAAAATATTTTCTGTGCCTTTGACATGGATTTCTTCTCCTTTCTCTATTCTTATTATTCATAGATTTGATCTTTACATAGTGTCCCAGATTTCCTGAATGTTTTGTGTCTGGAAATTTTAGACTTAATATTTTCTTTGAGTGCGATATCCATTTGTTCTATTTTGTTTTCAATTGATAAGATATTTTTTCTTCACCTCTTGCATTGTGTTGGTGAGGCTTTCCTCTGAAGTTCCTTTTTTAATTTCTAAATTTCTCATTTACATTTTTCCCTCAGTTTGGGGTTTCTTTATTTATCCTTTCCTGTACTGAACAGTTTTCTTCAGTCAACTGTTTGTATTTTCACAGACTTCGTTGCAGATTATTCAGTTGTGAGCCTATTCATAAGTTCTATTTTGTAGTTCTTGTCTTGTGCTTCAGCTATATGGCATTGTCATGGCCTCATGTAGTATGTTTGCTAAACTCTAGTAGAGATACATTGTCCTGGCTGTTATTAATTGTGTTTTTATTCTGGTGTCTATGTATCTGGATTTGGAGTGATTGTAATTATAGGTATTTTTGTTGGGTGTGTTCTGCTCCTTGGTCGCTGTTGCCCCCTTGGATCTTAGGAGAATGTGGTAGTTGTGTGTTGCCTGGTTGAGAATGCCTTGGAGTTTCACCAAGTATGGCCACTCAGGGTCTTGGGAAGAACATGTTTCCTGTTATTGGAAGCTGACATGAAGTAATAGGGATAATCTAGAAGGATAGGGTGAATGAGGAGCAGAGAGGCTCTACAGGATGAAGAAAGCTACGTCTGACACAAGGTTTGAAGTAGAAAAGGAAGCTATACCCTTGTAGGTGGTCATCTATTGGGATGAAATTGTGAAATTAAAGATAAAGGATGGAAGAAGAGTGAAGGTATCCTGCCTGATTCCCTGGCCAGAATGCCAAGTAGGTATCCAGGAAGAAAGGGTCTCTGGTGTTCTTGTATAAGCTCTTAAAAGAGAGCACACACACACACACACACACACACACACACACACACACACGTATTATTTATTTATAATATGAAATATTGAGCCTGAAATTTTCAGGATTGATGAATAGTGTATGAGATACTCTGATCTCTGAAAACTCTTCCTTTTAAAGATTTTAGCATAAGAGAGCAAGAAACAATTTAAGAAATGATTTTATCCTAATCAGATCACCACAATCATTTCAGAAGAACAAATGTAGGTGCAATGACCCAGTGAGAGAGTAAAATTCAATATGAAGAGAACTAGTGTCATGCAGTGTTCCTGTGACAATCAGTGGCTTAAACTGTTTTGGTTTCCAAGGACATGATAGCAAATGTGTGTATCTCAAACAGTTTAATTCAATAGCATGCCACTCTCCTTCTTTAAAGCTCTAAAGCTGGGGTGTTCAGTAGCTCATGGGGTGCTGCTTTGGGATCTTTGGTTTCCTCAATGATAAACAATATAGGTCACATTGTCTTTAGATTCAAGAAAGATGGGAGTTGAGAAGCAGACTACAGCAGCAGATGATAGATTACTGACTGTATGTGGGACTACGTGGATTTGTTTATTTCCCCAATGATATTCTATTTCACCCACCGCATACAAAGGCAACTCAAAGTCTTCTCTCATCACTGAGAGAAGTGTTTTTTAAATACTTATTTTTATATTATAATTGGATTATTTCCTCTTCCTGTTTCCCCCCTGAAAGCCCTCCCACATATCCCCTTGAGTGCTTTAATTCCGTGTTTTTTCTTTAATTGTTGTTGTGTATATATTCATGTGTGCATATATATGTGTATATATTCACAAATAAATAAAGAGTAGCCTAAGATGTAGAAATACATACTTCTGGAGCCTGAAGCAGGAGGATTTCTATGTGTTTAAGTGTACCCAGAAATACATAGGGAACACCAAGCCAGCCCTGGCTATCTAACAGGAATCTTTTACAAAAAGTAAGTACAAGGAGATAGCTCTAGTCGTGGTATGTGACTAGATGTGGTTATGGGAGTAGATATAATGGATTTGTATTATTTATTTTTCAGGTGGAGTTTATTATTATACAAAAAAAGAAGCCTGCTTTCCTCTACTATACTGCTTTGTTCATATCAGGTTTCTTAAGGTTTAATATTCTTTAGACACAGTCTGAGTTGGAGTTGCCAAACTACAGCCACCTCTCCAAGGTGAAAATAAATAGCAAGGGTCACCACACCTCACCAACCAGGGAAGTTTAGACATTGCCCATTTTCACCCCAAGCTTGTTAATCTCCTACTTTCCCACTTACCACAAGCCTTGCAGCCATCAAGTCCAGTTTTAAGCAATGTGCTCTATCTGTGAAAATGGTTTATGATGAAAAGTTTAGGGGCCTGGACAGATGGGCTCAGCTGTTAATAAGCAAGTTTTGAGCAATCACATCAGGTGGCAGAGAAGCTCCTGCAATTTCACCTGCAGGGGTATACCATTCCTCTGGCCTCATCAGGTACTCACTTACACATACACGTGACCACACACAGATGTACATAACTAAAAGCAACATAAGCTTTAAATAAAAAAAAATATTAGGAAAAAAGTGTCTCATAAGCCTGGACATCATTGTAATTTCTAATGAGTATTCTGTGGCTATACTAACATGTAAACACATGTTAACACATCTAAACACATGCAAACACATCTGTTGTTTGTATTTTAGTAAGTTAAAATTAACTAGTTATCAAAGGGACTCACGAACAAGAGAAATATCCAATACTTATATTATACTTAATAGTTATATTTATTTTTCAAAGACAATTTATTCATCTTAATGTTGTCATCCAACATAAGAGATTTCATGCATTATTAGTAGTAGCTACAGTTTACATAAGCATCTATCTTCATGGAATGCATTGCTCACACAAGCTCACTGCTTACGCTATGAGAGTAGATCACCAAAGTTAGGTCAGTACCGGTCTATGATTTATGAAGAATTACTCATGGAAACTGCTTCAGCTACCTGGTATTTAGGGTTCATCCTGTTAATTAAAGCCATATGCTATTTTGCTGTGGTGAGCAGAGAATGCCTGGTACTAAAGTCGTTATAGCTGACTTAACTGAATAGCATTCCATGCATGAGTAGGATAGACCTCATTTGGTTTGTTTCCAAGTAGTAATGTTCTTCAAGTGTAGATAAAGTCACTGAGCCTTTTCAGAGAGACATATGCTGAGTTCTTTCTTCCAGGAGAGGGGAAGGAGTTTCACTCCTCAACCCACACTTTTTCATCCTGGCATCCTTATGTTTAATGACATTTGACACTGTAGCTAGTTGGGGTTCATCAAGAAGCATAAAGCTAAGCAGTCCATGTAGTAGTTGAATCTATGAACTTGGCGTCATCAGCACCATGGCCTCGGGGTGTTCTGCCCACAGGTCACCGCTGTTTGCTCACCCAGCAGGGGTACTGGTAGTGCAAAGGCCTTGGGATTTGGAATTGTGGCTTTCATTTCAAATGTTTTCGTCTCGGGTTTTAGCATGAGGAACTGTGGTGACCCAAAAGGCTAAACCCATCAAGGTGATGAGTAAAATGTTCTGCCTTATGAGTTTTGCCATTGTGTAGTTTAGTTCTGCCAGCACATAGGCAGAATATCTCTTACCTACAACTTCCACAGATGGTACCTATTGTGCATTAGCAGTTGTTTTAAAAATCTTTTACTGGAGTTTACTGTATCAGAAGCCAATTCAACAAAATAATACTGATATTTTTCTTCAAAATCCATTTTATCATAGATTTTTAATCTAGAAAACAAACCAAACTCCCCTCCCCAGAATTTTACAGTAAATTTAGCTATGATGAAAATGTCTCCAGTTGATGCCAAGTACCATTCACATGGAGAAGAGAGGCAAGATTTAATCTGGGATCAATGTAGTTTTTGTCAAACTCTGAACAATTTTACAAATGTAGTTATGTGAAACTTAATGTTTGACAATTGATTTTCAAATGTAAGACAGAACAATGTGGAAGCTATTAACTTGGATTCCTCAAAGGCATCCTTCAGAATATAATTTAATGAAGAAGCCTAGAATTCGATGAAGAATAAATATCCATTATACATCTTCAAGTGTGATAATTTGACCTCTGTTTTCTAGGTATAATTATTATTACTCCATGGACCAACTATAATTTAAAATTTGAAGAAGTCAAGTTATGAAAATAGAGCCATGTATATCATGATTATTTTTCTCATGAGTATTTTAATTCTTTAACTTACATGGACTAGAAATTTTTAAATCAAATTTTCACCTACTTGGTTGCCCACATACTGGTGGTAATGCAATAGTTAAATAAACAAAATTCATCTGTCCAAAGGGAAAACTTGATGATGGAAAAGGGGAATGGAGCAAAATGAGGGCTTTCTGGAGAGTGGTGATACTGCTTGAGGAAACACTAGACAGGAAATGCAATAAAGGCAAATTTCTTAGCAGGAAAGAGAGGAAACACATTTCTGGATGCTCTCAAGAATGTGAATGGGGGGGAGCCAAGATGGTGACAAGCACACACAGTTTCTGAGCGGTGGAATACCTGAACTTCAGAGTTGGTGAATGGAAGGACCTCTAACCCAGGAAGAAAACGGCGGAGCTTTCTCGATGACAGGGAACATCACAGGAGGCGAAAACTGGTCTCGGGTCACCCGGGGACTTGTTTGGGGAAGGAGAGAAACGATCCTTTGATCTCGTGGCACTCCCCTCCCCGAGACCTCCCTCCACCTCAGCGCAGTGGCACAGCTGACTGGTCTTTCGCAGAGCAGACCTAACTGCCTGAGGTATACAGCCGCTGGGGCAGAGCTCCAAGCCCTTGAGCAGCAGGCAAAGATCAGCAGTACTTGTCCTGGAGTCCCAGATCCGCGCAGCGGCTACACCATCCTCCCAGGGCCCGAGTCTGCTGGACGCCATACTAGCTCTACAGCATCGCCATCAGTGACGGTATGCCCGCCCAAGCCCACAGTGACAGAGAATACGCTATATATTCACCAAAACCAGGCAGAAACGCCATACAACCTAGATATACCAGGCGCTGGGCCTCCCAAGCTTAGAGAACACAGTGAAGAGACCCCAGGACTTCCCAGAAAGCATCAGGACTAGCGACTCAGTCACCAGTTACAGTGGGACTTGGTGGCGGGGCAGCACTGAGCTGGCGGGGCACAACAGCCCTCCAGTTTATGACTAACCAGGGCGAAACCAGAGAACAGAGAGCCTGGTTACGCCGATCACTACTGACGTGACCACCCTGAAATCTCCAGTGGCAGCAAGACCTCAGAACCTGGCTGGCAGTGACAGCAGCACAGAACTGGCGGGGCACATCAAAGAAGCAGGGCCAAACCAGAGAGCAGAGAGGCCGGATTCCACTATCTCTGCCAAGTGACCTGCATATAAGTGAGTGCACCCTTGAGAATCTGCAGATCCCCAGACCCTGGGTTTTCTACAACAGAAGCCAGGCATCGAACCCCCTCCCACCCACATACCCACTTTGGGAAACAGAGGGGCACGTGAAAGAAATGGTGCAAGTCATGAAAACAGAATTAGAATCAATAAAGAAAACAGAAAATGAGAAAACCCTTGAGCTGGAGAACTTGGAGAAAAGATCAGGAACCACAAAAGTAAGCATCACCAACAGAATACAAGAGATGGAAGAGAG
>REGO01000741.1:217725-279487 GCA_010120015.1 Rhombomys opimus | reverse complement strand
AAAAAAAAAAAAAAAAAAAAAAAAAAAAAAAAAAAAAAAAAAAGAAAATGTGAATGAAGATTGATATGGAACCACTTTTGGCTTTTCATATGTTGGGTTGTGACTAGTGAGCATCTAGTGAAGATTTTTTTTGCTTTAAATTACAGTTTCAAGTAATTTTGTTGAAACTCTAATTAGTGTGTCAAAATTGCCACATGCCATGATGAGATGTTGAGAGGGAACATTTCTGTACAATATTCTCTGGTTTTCTGTTGACGCAAAAAGTAGCTGGTAAAAAAGTAGAAAAGCACACATTGAAATGTAATCATCAGTAGCATTCCATAAAGAAGCCTCTCCATTCTTTACCATCTTCTCTCAGTATCAAAATCCCAAGGACCATAAAGATACACTTCACAGGAACTGCAGTGTGCCTACAGCTTGTGGATAGTGTCTGCATCCAAATACATCAGTTCCAGTGGATATACTCTGGTGAAAAATTGCAGCATGACAACACTGAATGAGGGATGAAGACTAACAGATATATTTCATGCAGGAAAGGAAAATTACTTCCAGTAAGCCTGTTACCAGAGATAAGCCTCTGAGATACATACATCTTATGACTGGAACATCATTTGTTTAAAAAATGAGTGTGCATAGACTATAAGACATTTCATTTCAGGTAGACAGAGGAAGTGATGACCAGACAAACTTCCTGAATAAGGTGCAAAGTCAGTTGTCCTGTGTCATACTCAAGAAATCCAAAAAGAATTAAGTGTATACAGATTGCCCCATAGTAAATCAATACACGATGTTGCTGGGCACAACATCCCATTCAAAGGGCCTTTCTACAGAATGTCAGTGAAAAAAAAGAGATAGAGAGAGAGACTCTGTATTTAAGCTAAGCAAATAATATGGGGAGGATGGGCAGGCAGTAATAATGTTGAAAAGGTAGGTGTATCTGAGAATAGACATGAATTCCAGTATTGGAAATATACATTATAAGTAGACACATATGTATAATTAAGAAGTGGGCATTAAAAAATCTCAAAATAACCAAAAAAAGAGAAATCAGCAAAGCTGGAAAGACGACTTGTACATACTCTTTGAGAGAATAAAGTGTACCAATGGTTGAGGCCGTGTCTCAGTGTTAGCACTTGCTAGACAGTTTTGTCTACTCCCAAAGCAGTAATTTTCATGAGATACATGTCCCTACAATAAAACCTACAAGTGGTGACATGTACATAGTGTTTCTGAGACAGTGGACAATGCCAATGCAGTAAAAATCTTCTCTGTTTCTCATTGAGTTGATATAAAGATGGCATTGAAGATAAGGAAACATATCCACCATCCTGCTGTGTTCAAGAGACACAGTGGTCACCCAGGGCAAGCAGATCAAATCTGAAGACAGTGAAGGGATCAAAAAAAAATCCTTGTGGACCTCCTGTCCTCTCCAGGTCATCCTAACTCCCCGTTCTTTTCTATGATTCCCTGCACTCTGCCGATGGTTTGGTTATGAGTCTTAATATTTGGTTTGATACACTGCTAGGTAGAGTCTTTCAGAAGCCCTCTGTGGTAGGCTCTTGTCCTGTTACTTGTTTTCTCCTACTTCCAATGTCCATCCCATTTGTCTTTCTAAATGAGGATTGATCATCTTACCCGGGGTCCTCTTTCTTGTTTATCTTCTGTAGGTGTACAGATTTTAGTATGTTTATCCTATCTTATAGGTCTTGTACCCACTTATAAGTGAGTATATACCATGTGTGTCTTTCTGCTCCTGGGATACCTCACTCATCAGGGCACAGGGGTCTTTTATGAGACAGTTTCTCCAACCAAGGACCATGTATGGATATAACCTAGAACCCCTGCTCAGATGTAGCCCATGATAGCTCAGTATCCAAGTGGGTACCCTAGTAAGCAGAACAGGGACTATTTCTGACATGATCACAATGGCTGGCTCTTTGACCTCCCTCCCAACCCCCCAAGGAGGAGCAGCCTTGCTAGGCCACAGAGGAGGACAATGCAGCCAGTCCTGAAGATACCTGATAAGCTAGGGTCAGATGGAAGGGGAAGAGGTCCTTCCCTATCTGTGGACTTGGAAAGGGGCAGGGAGGAGATGAGGGAGGGAGGGTGGAATTGGCAGGGAATGGGGGGGGGCGCTACGGCTGGGATACAAAGTAAATAACCTGTGATTAACATAAAAAATATAAATTATTAAAAATTTAAAAGTCAAAAAATGGTAATAATTTAAAAAATAATAATGAAAACAAATAAACAAAAAATCTCTACTAATCTGTATAGTGTTGCCCAGGTCATTCATGTTTGTAAAAGTAGACCAAATGGAGTAAAAAAAAAACAAGTAGGAATTGTATGTACTCTCTTTCAATATTATTTCACAGTGTCATACAATAGTATGGTATACAATAGTATAGTATCATTTTCATTGTCTTCTCTCCTACTGCCAACCCCTTAGGTGCAAGTCCATTTCCATTCAAATGCATGACCTCTTCTTTTCTTATTTTTCTTTCTCTCTCTCTGTCTCTCTCTCTCTCCTCTCTCTCTTACACACACGCATATAGGCTATTTTTAATTTTCAAAATTTCATTTGCTATACTAGATTTTATTTGTATGATTGAACAAAAGAACCTATGTCTTTTAAACAATCATCTTCCTTAACTTCTGCCAACTTTTCATGGCTCCATGCAATACCAGAAGTAAGCATGTCCTGATGTCTAAACTCACTTTTCCTAGAACATTCCCTATGGAATGGACTCACTCCCTGATTTTTCATTGTTCGTTGTATTTTTACAAAACACATTTGTTGCCTCTTCGTTTGTTAAATAGCCATCTGGTATTGTTTTTTTAAGTTTTTTTTTTTTAAGTTGGAATGTCTTCTCTTAGTTAAAGTCATTAATTTTTGTTTTTTTTTCTTAATTGGGAAAACTAATATGAGCAATGATAATTTTAAATCTTTCCTAAAGTTAATATCAAGTTACAGTAAAAAGTTTTAGCGGTATAAACTGTGAACTAAAATTGCCTGAAATAGATATCCATATTAATACTGGGTCTCTTTATTTTTCAAAGCTATTATAATTGAGTTGCCACTAGAGAAAGGGGAACACCAACTCACCCACAGAAACTTCAACTCAAAATTCACCCTGCCTACAAGATGTGCAGGGATAAAGATAGAACAGATGTAGAAAGGACTGAAGGAAGGTCCAACCAATGACTGGACCAACCCAATACCCACCCCATTTGAGAGAACCAACCTCTAACACTATTACCTATACTGTGCTGTGCTTACAGACAGGAGTCAAGCAGAGTTGTCCTCTGAGAGGCTCTACCCAGCAGCACCTTGAAACAGATGTTGAGACACACAGTCTAATATTGGGTGAGATGTAGGGAGCCTTGTGGAAAAGTCAAACAAAGGAGAAAGGAACCTGGAGGTGACAGAAGCTCCACAGAAAGACAAACAGAGATAACTAACCAGGACCAAGAGGGGCCTGTAGAGACTGAAACACCAACCACCACAGCCTTGCATGGACTGAACCTAGGCCCCCTACAGAGATAACTGATGGGCAGCTCAGAGCTTATATGGTGCCTTAGTAGGGGGAGCTGGGTCTCTGACATGGACTCTCTTGCCAGTTTTTTAATAACTTCCTCCTGGAGGAACTACCTTGTCGTGCCACAGGGGAAGAGGACATGCTGAGCCCTGATACAACTTGATGAGCTGGGGTGTATAGGAAAGGGGCACTCCCCTTTTCTGAGGAATAGGAGAAGGAGGGAGGGTGAAATTCGGAGGAGAGGTGGGATGGGGCTATGACCAGGAATTAAAGTGAATAAATAAATAAATAAAGTTTAAAAAAGAAAAAAAACAAGATTAAATTTAAAAAAATAAATAAATGCATTGTTGTGGTGATCTGAACATCCATCTGCCAACAATAAGAATCTAGCCAATGCATTAATGTTAAAATCCACACTTAACAACATATCCAAAAAAAGTATAAAACTGAGATTTGAACACATATGTGTTCTTGGCCAACAGGTTCTGTCATGAGCCCTTGTTCCATGAGCAGTAGAAGCAGAGAAGAGAGCTGCAGTGACTGAACCTTGCTTGGGCCCACCCTGCTCCAGTCAGGCTTGGTCTTCATTATGGCTGCCTATAAACACAGACAAGAAAAAAACGAGGACCAAGCTTGCTATAGACAGAATGGTGGATCAATGGAATTGAATCTAAGACCCAGAAATAAACCCACACACCTACAGAAACTTAATTTTTGACAAATATGTGTTAGAGCATTTAGAGATATTTCTTGAGATGAAAATTTGTAGTCAGTTCTGAAAAGTGTATAGCTAGGGTTCCTTTTTTAATTAAGTTTTTATTTTTTTAATATTGATTACTGTTTATTAATTTTGTATCCCAGCTGTAGCCTGCTCCCTCATGCCCTTTTCGATCATCCCATGATTCTAATTTTGCATTTTAAGTAGAGTGCTATGACATGTTCTCAGACTTTCCTATAACTTGGCTAGTCTGTGAAAATAGTAGTGATCATCCTAAAATATAACTCTAACAAACAATGGGACAAAGAATGTTATAGATTATCAAAGAAACCCTGAATTTTTTTACATGAAAAAGAGAATTTGGAATTTGGAATGCATAAACATACATACAGAAACAATGGCATCTACATACCAAACAATGACACTCACCCATTTTCATAAATTCCTGTAAAGTCATATGTATAAATGTAAATTTACATACAAATATACATGCATAATTGTATTCATTTTTCTATTTTTTCTATTTTTAAGTGTTAGTTGTGAAGATATCATTTTTAAAGATTGAGGCTTTAATATATTACTATAGACATATTTTATTTAAAAACATGTTTATTAACAGGATTTCCTTTACTCTAATCTTCCAAACAGGAATAATATTAATTTTTAATTTATTTAATTTTTATTTCTTAAATATTAGTTACAGTTTATTTAATTAATATCCCAGCTGTAGCCCCCATCTTCATTCCCTCCCAATCCTACCTTCCCTCCCTCATCTCCTCCCTGCCCCTTTCCAAGTCCACAGATAGGGAAGGACCTCTTCCCCTTCCATCTGACCCTAGTTAATAAGGTATCTTCAGACCTGGCTGCAAAGTCCTCCTTTGTGGCCTAGCAAGGCTGCTTCTCCCTTGGGGAGTGGGGGTCAAAGAGTTCATAATGAAACCTTCAGCAGAGTGCAGGGAATCATATGAAAGAAGGAGGAGTTAGTATGACCTGGAGAGGACAGGAGCTCCATAAGGACCTAATATATCTGGGCACAGGGGTATTTTATGAGACTCTATTTCCAACCAAGGACCATGCATGGATATAACCTAGAACCCCTGCTCAGATGTAGCCTATGGCAGCTCAGTATCTAAGTGGGTACCCATAGTAAGGGTAACAGGGTCTATCTCTGACAGGAATAATACAATTGAATTAGTATTATTTATTTCTAAATAAATATTTTTTGCCCATGTTTTATGAGCAAATAAAAATATCATAGTTACATACAAATAAATTGCATTGTGAATATGTGCTAAGTAGCTATTTAGCTCATTATACGTAACAGGCAGCTTGTGAACCTATTGTGAAGTGATGATTATGAAGTTTGTAGGCATGATTTCATAAGAAGCCCAGACACCACGCCAAATATTTGACCAGAAACCAACTTTGTTTTAAGTGGAATCACAAAACAAAACAAAGCAAAACAAAACAGTTCTCATTGTGCTTTATATTTAAATATTTTTGTATGATCTACAATTTTACATATAACATTTTATGAAGAATCAATATTAATTATATAAGACTTTATTCTAGCTTTATGCTATTGTAAATAGTTCTTTTAAAATAATATTAAAAATGGTAAATGTATTACAATTTCTCTATCCATTCCTCCATTGGGGGGCACATAAGTTGTTTCCAGCTTCTGGCTATTACAACAGAGCTTCTACGAACATGACTGAGGGAGGAGGCCACAGCCGGGATACAAAGTGAATAAATCATAATAAAAAAGATAAAAATTAAAAAATAAAAGGGTAACTGTCACATATTCTAGTAAAAGATACAATATTGTTAATATATCAGTAATATTTGAAGAAGTCTCCATATATAACCTAACCCAGTCAAAAATTATAAGATAGTGGCTTGTAGAAACAAAAGGTCTTATTCTAAGATAAATATGGAGTTTAGTGAAACTTCTAGAGGCTAAGGCAATCCTGAAAACAAGGAAGAGCTGCCGTGTTTGTTTTCTGACCTCTCAAGATTCTGAAGTGTTCACAGCTAAGCAGTAAGGCATCTGTATGAAGACATGTATGCAGACCCATGAAATGAAGCATGGTGTGTCCAAATAAACCCTCACATATTTGCTCAAATCTACCACAACAGGAGCATCCAGGCCCAAATCATAGAATGACAGAAAATAATACCAAAGGAAAGGCTGCAGAAAAATTGCCACTATAAATATATATTTAGACCTTAATTTAACAGTATATGAAACTATTAAATAATATTGAATCTGCTATCTAAAGGTAACACTGACTTGATACATTCTTTGAATAACATAAAAAGAATAAAGGCTTCCTGATATTGATGTTGATAATGATTATTTGACCTATGACTCCAAGAGGACATATATTTAGAATAAAATTGACAAAGGACATAGCATAAAAACACTACAGCAAAAGTGCTTTAAAAGTTCCTAAGCTGGAACAGCAAGACTGCTCAGTGTTCGCAGGTACTTGCTCCAAACCTGGTGACCTGAGTCTGATACCCCTGGTAGCATACTAGGAAAGAGCTGACTCTTGCAAGCTGCCTTCTGACTTTTGTGTATCTAGTATGGCAGGCATGCACCTGTACACAGTGTTGCTAATGCCTTGGATAAATTCTTCTGAGAAAATAAAACTTGTAATGGCACAAAAAGAACAATTTCAGGTCATTTCATATGTCAGTTTTGCAACTATGACATGAAAATATAAACTTAGAAAACAAAAGTAGTACATTTTCATCATTTACCCACGTGCGTGGGAGGAGAATGTTGGGCCAGTGTAGTTAATTCCTCTTCAGTCAAATGCTGCCTAGGAATATTGTCTGTTGCTTGACCAGAGAAGAAATGTCCCCTCCACCCACTGAGTGGGCAGATATATTCAGAGTCTTGCCTGTCTAAGCCTGCAGCATTTTATTGCTGGCTTTTGACTGGAGTACTGCAGTCCCTAGCATACCACCATAGAAATTTATCAGACCGAGTCTAGAACATGTCTGCTTGCTTTCTCAGAGCCAGCCAATGAGAGGGATTGAAACACTAACTGCAAAACAATGAATGTCGCGATCAAGTCATTACACAAGTGTCAACCTTTCCACCCTCCGGTGTTTGGTGTTTTGTTGCTAGCAGAACATCAACATAAAGGATTTGACCCCAGAAGATGTGAAAGTGAGGACCAGTCAGCCTCTGTTGATCACACATAGCACTTACGAAGTTCTAATTTAGATGCTTTAATCCAATGAAAAATCCATTTCTGTGGGGCATTGATTTGTGCTTCTTTCCCTTTTGCATCTTTGAAAAAAAACAATGACTTTTCTTCTTTTTTAATTATTTTATTTTATTAATTACAGTTTATTAACTTTGTATCCCAGCTGTAGCCCTTCCTCACTCCCCTCCCTATCTCACCCTTCCTCCCTCTTCTTCTTCTATGCCCCTCCCCCAGTCCACTGATAGGGGAGGTCCTCCTCTCCTTCCCTCTGACCCTAGTCTATCAGGTCTCATCAGGAGTGGCTACATTGTCTTCCTCTGTGGACTGATAAGTCTGCTACTCCCTCAGGTGGAGGTGATCAAAGAGCCAGCCAATCTGTTTTCTGAGCCAACTAAACATAACAACACATTTGCCAGCATTATTAGTCATTTACACATCAGCATAAATTCCCTCCCTCAGATATCTGATTTATAATTTATCTCTATATATTTATTATATACTGTCACTTCGCAAACTGTTTCCTTTCACAGACATATGTATCTACCATAGAGTTTTGATTCTGTATTTTTATTTTCAAAGACATTTAAAATGATGAAATGAGAACATGTTTATATTTACCTCTAGAAGTTTACCATTTATGTGACATTTCATCCCACTTCATAGGCAAAATTTGCCATCCTGCTGATTTAAGTATGTTTAGCTGATAATAACATTGACTTCTTTTAAGAGTCAAATACTTGTTTGCCTTTATGAATGAGGACTGAGCATCTTACCCAGGGTGCTCCGTCTTGCTTAGCTTCCTTAGGTGTACAGATTTTAGTGTGTTTATCCTGTAGTATACGGTTAATAGCCACTTCTAAGTGAGTATAACTGTGTCTTTCTGCTTCTGGGAAGGGGCATGGGAGAAGAAGAGGGAGGAAGGGTGGGACTGGGAGGTGACAAGGGAGGGGCCTACAGCTGGAATACAAAGTGAATAAACTGTAATAAATAAAAAAAATAAAAGTAAAAAAAGAATTCAAAAATATTTTGACAAAAAAAGAGGAAAACACTCTATCAAACTTCACAAAGTGCTGCATCTTTCCTAGTGATTAGGCACGTTTGCATATACAATGCTGAAAGTAAATGTGGCCCTCTGGAAGCATAAAAGGAACACAGCACAGAGCATATGTTCTTTGTAAAACACCCCCAGCGTTCGTTATTTTGTCATGAACTCTGCTAAAACCACTTACCCCAGTCAAGGCCTTAGATTCCTCCTGATTTTGGCAGCAAGTCCAATTTATGGTCTAAGTTGAAGGGCTCTTTCAATGCACTCTTTCTTTGTTCAGATTTCTAAGAGTTGAACTCTAGCACAGAAACCCCATTCCGTCCACTGTAAACAAGCAGGCTTGTTCTGAGATATCCGTGCTGGGTGATCATCATCGTGAACACATGTACATCTAAGCCCTTAGGAAGCTCTGTTTTCTCCCTCAAGGGATGCCATTTGGTTTATATTAAGATTCTGTCTTCTTGAGTATTATTGGCATTCATTTGTAGTGATTTCACCAGAGGTGATACAAGCCTTATTCAAAAATGGAAATCTTAATATCCAGTGAACTCTGTGAACTTTGGCTTGTCAGACATTCTCAATGAATTGAAAAAAAAAATGTTTGGGAGGGTATGAAATGGATAGAGGAAACTCGGAGTTACAAAATATGATGAAAACCACAGCAAAAGATTGTGAATTATGACAAAAATGTTAATTTCTGCTTACGAAACAATGACTACCAAACTGTTTCTGTATAAAAATATACAGACAAGGAATCTACCACCTAAATAAAAATATGTTGTAAAACATACATGTCTAGGAACCAAATCAGTATCAAATTTTCAAAACCAAATATTCATTTCCAAATGGCTTTCATAGACTTTGGCAATGCATTAGAATCATAGTGCAGAGAAAGAGTTAAAAGTATATATCAGCTCAGGAGCATACCTGCCTGCTAGGGCCGACTGGTCAGAGTCCTGAGTACTGAGTTTGACATTGTGTACTTTTCAACAGTGATAAACACCTTTTGCACAGAACTTCTCTGATTTTGACCTCACTGAGCTCCTGATGAATGCTATATCTTCTTCAGTTTGGATGTTTTTCTATGCAGATCTAAGGATTTTCTTTTAATTGCTGAGAAAATAGGGAAATTTATGCAGGATTAACTTCTTAGTAGATAAGACTTAACTCTCTTTAGAGTTGGCAAGTTCTCAGTTACAAATTGTGGTAAGGGTATGTCTTTCTGATGGCTTATTTATTAACAAACAAAGAGCACAGGTAGCCAAACATTGCAGTCTGCTTTTTAAACACCTTTTCTCACTTGTTTGTAAATAAAGCTGGGTTGGCAGAATAAGAGAAATACTCAAAATATACTGGATTAGAATATTCAATTTTTAAAAGATTCTAAAACATGGCACTTGGAATTGTAAATATTTGGAAAAAACAAAATTATTAATATTGTTAATAAAATGCTCTTGATTTATGCCAAGGCAATTATTTTTGATTAGCAAAGAACTAATTTTATATAGCTAATTTTAAGTAGCTAAGCTTACTGAAATTCATCCTCTGCATTAAGAAAATTAGTTTAATAAATATAAATAAAACTATTTTAATTTTTGAAGTTTATGCAACATGTTCAAATACCAAACCTCGTTTCCATTAATTAATTACTTTACACCCAGATCTGAACTTTTTCTCCCTCCTCTCCTCCCAGGCCTTCCTTCTCACCTCCCTCTTTATCCTTAATGCCCCCTCCCTTTCTTCTCATGGGTACCAACCTGCCTTGGCATTTTAAGTAAGTCTGTGTGCATCTTCTTCTTTTGAGGCTAGACAAGGTAGTCTAATTAGGGGAAATGTCCCACTCATGTCCAATGGATACTCTTTGGTTGGTAGCTCAGTCTTTGTGAGTCCTATGGGCTCAGGTTAGTTGATTTTGTAGGTTTTCTTGTGGTGTCCTTGCTCTCTTTGGCTCTTTCAATCCTTCCTCCTCCTCTTCCCTAAGATTTGTCAAGCTCTGCCTAATGTTTGGCTGTGGGTCTCTGCATGTTTCTGTCAGCTGCTGGGTGAAGCCACTCAGATGACTGTTATGCTTGCCTCCTGTTTACAAATATAGCAGAATATTTATTGATAGTGTTAGTGGTGAGGGTGGACTCTCTCTCACGGCATGAGATTCAAGTCATTGGTTGGCCAGATCGAAGGATCTGTGTCTGGGATGGTGTCCCCCTCTAGCCATTGGAAGTCTAGCCTGTAAACTTTTATGATATGCTGCGATACCAATTTAACCTTTATTTTTCTCCAGATAAAACAAACAAGTAATTATCATTTGTGGATAAGAAATTGTCATACCCACGTTCTGTTATTAACATCCATTTTGATAACTTCTCAAAGTGAAAATTAGTCTAGATTGTCATTATGGAGAATTGGTGCATTCTTGGTAGTAGTTAATGTTAGCAGCTGAAAGACAAAGCAGAGAACCATGTTTCTTTTTTTTTTCTCCAAGTTTGTCCTGGCGTGGTGCTGTGTGTACTACATGAATACACAGAGGAATCCAGAATGAAAGATACAATTCGACTGTCTGAAGCTGACTCACCAAAGGCATAAATTCATTCTCACCTGGACACTGCCTATTTCTGTTTAAAAAATGGAATGCCCCCCTTAGCCCACAGCTTGTGCTACTCTTTTGGGAGGTTATCTTTAGAATGTGAGGAAAAGAGTCTCTGAGGCAGGTATTGAGAATCAGGTCCTGACCTGGTTTACACAAGATATCCTGGCTAGTTTTATGTCAACCTTACAAAATCCAGAGTCATTTGGGAGGACAACCTTAACTGAGAAAATCCCCCCATTGGTTTGGTATGTGGGGGATTTTTCTTAATTAATGATCAATGTGAGAGTGTGGCAAGCCATGGCTAATAAGTTGCCGCGCCTAAAAGATGGCGCCTGCTGGATGTACTGACTGCTGATAAACAAGTCCATATTTGGTCAAGGCGAGCGTGGCACTGGCCCATTGGCTGCCTGCTGCAGGTCTGATGAGTGAGCGTGGTTGGCTGTGATTGGCTGATGTGGTTGCCTATATAATTGGGAAGGGCCCAGGGTACAGGGGGAGAAGAAGCTTACAAAGGCCTGAATAAACTGCTTGAGGAAGAGCTGGTGGTTGCGTCTTCCTTGCTGGACGAGACAGGCGCGACATGAAAGGACCTAGCCCATTGTGAGTGGTGGCACCCATGGGGGGGGGGCGGTCCTGGAATGCATAAGAAGGCAGGATGAGCTCTAAAGATCAGGCCACTAATACCATTCCTCCCTGGTCTCTGCTTCAATCCCTGCCTCCAAATTCCAACCACAACTTCCTGCTGAGTTCCATCCATGGTGGACTGTTGATCAGGCAATATAAACTCTTGTGTCCACAAGTTGTTTTTGGTCATGATGTTTTACCTCAGCACTGGAAACCCTAAAGAAGACACCCAAGCTTGGTGCTTCCTGGTCTATGATGAGAGGAAGTCCAACCTCAAGCCTCTTCTTCCACAAACTTTGTCATGCGTTCTCTGATCTGAGGGGCTGTACTTTCTAAAAGCGCAAGCAAAAACAAATCTCTTTGGCTTTGATTTTATCAGCTCAACACAGTGATGACAAAAGTAAGGGGCCCTGACCCAGTGCTAGTGACAATCCTCAGTCAGCCTTGATTAACTAGGATCTCAAATTGTCCTTGCACGTGTGTCCAGTGCTCCATGCACGGTTCTACAGGAGATGTTGTCAGAGAAAAGCTGTCATTGATCCTGCATCATGCATCTCAGCTGCAAGACTTAACCATTTACTGGCTGGTGAAGAGTTGCAGCTGGCACTCTTGTGAACCTAGAGGTAGCTATGCACAGCTTGAAACACAGTTCTGCTGTCCCCTCTACCAGAGCTCACACCGGGGCCTGGTATCTTCTAGGTATGTCCCTTTAAGACCCAATGCCCTTCAGTGCCTATGTCCCTGTCTGTGTTTTTAATGTTTACCGCAGCAATCAGAAGAGTGGCACACCATGTACTATCTCTGCCTGCTGTTTAGATGTTTCCCTGAACAGGGTTTTTCTTTAGGATATATACTGAAAAGAAAAACCAACATGGGCCAGAGTGGCAGGGAAAGAAAGCTCTGTGTCCAGTAAGTGCTGTCTCTTGAAGCACACCTTGTTTAGATGATAGTTCATGCAAGTTTCATTAAGTAGCCTTATAACTGTTAAACTTTACTTCTAAAAGCTGCAACATTGTATGCATCCATTCAAGTTACAGGCCACTTGTCTTTTTCTTTCTCCTGTATTTAAACAAGCAGATTGGTCTAGAAGCAAGGAGACAGCACTTTTGCCCATTAGTAAAGCATCTAATGTGGATTTATAAACATAGTTGCTAGCAAAGTTCCATTATATAGTTGATGGTTAAAAATGGTTGGAGTAATGAATCAGTTATTGAATGGATCATTTAATCAGGTAATGATGTGACTTGTGTCTCCAGACACTTATTGATACTAATCACCTTTTTATACAATAAAGCAAAATCCAACACTTTGTGAGAAGCCCTGTGCAGTATGCTTCCTTGCTAGATGTCCTTTTCACAGTAGTGACCTCACAGGCTCACGGTGGAGCTACGTTAGCTAAGGTTTGCTGCAGTCTTTCAGATCCCTGTAAAGCAGATCTGCTCTTATTTTATTCTGTTCCTTTGGTTGCTACATACTCGCTGGCCACAGTCTGTAGCCAATAAAAATTCTTTTTCATTTTATATTTGGTTTAAAAATATACCATAACTCAAAACTATAATTTCTGAGTTCTTTAATGCAAATATCCATGACAACAAGAGAAAAATGAAAAATACAAAAGAAAATTGAGCTGTCAAGATTACATTTCAAGTGGGATTTGCTCACCATGGTCTATCCAGATTAGAAGTGCATCTTATTGTCAAAGCGTTGGAGTTTACCTAACGCTGATCACATAGTAACCTCTCCACTGGTTTGTTTGAAATATTTAGTAATATTTAAAGTGTTTAATAAATTGTTTTGAGGAAAATTTTATTTCTTCACTTATTTAGGTCTATACACATCACATTTCAATTGCCATAGTTAAATTAGTGTATCTTAATTGGAAAGAAATTTACAAACTGAAAAAAATTCTTGAATTTTCCAAGATCTCATAAATTCTTGAGAGTTCTAATTCTGGTTCATGTGAAATTAGCAGAACTTAGGACTTTAAATCACCAGGTCCATTCTAACTAGGAAAAATTAGTACTTTTATTTCTTACCTAAATAATTTGGCCTCTAGGGAGATGTTAATAAAAATTAGACTCCAGTAATTGCCAAAAGTATAAGTAAAAAATATTCAACTGTGCACAAAACCATATATATGCAAAAGTATGCATATATTTATGTGTCCAAATTTGTGTATTCGTGTGTATAACAAAGGATAGGACACATGGATAAGGAAAAGACGCCTAGCTACCTTCAGTGTCATTGTTTGCAGTTTCCCATAAACTTCTGCATCGCAAGCATACTCTTTTTTTAAAAACTTTTAATTTTTATATTAATTACAGTTTATTCACTTTGTACCCCAGTGATAGGCCCTTTTCTTCTTTCCCCTAGACCCACCCTCCCTCATCTTCTCCCATGCCCCTCTCCAAGTCCAGTGATAGGGGAGGTTCTCCTCCCCTTCCATCTGACCCTAGCCTACCAGGTCTCATCAGGACTGGCTTCATTGTCCTCCTCTGTGGCATGGTAAGGCTGGTCCCCCATCAGGGGGAGGTGATCAAAGATCCAGCCACTGAGTTCATGTCAGAGACAGTCCCTGTTCCCATTGGATACTGAGCTGCCATGGGCTACATCTGTGCAGGGGTTCTGGGTTATCTCCATGAATGGTCCTTGGTTGGAGTAACAGTCTCAGAAAAGACCCCTGGGCCCAGATTTCTTGGTTCTGTTGCTCTCCTTGTGGAGCTCCTGATCCAGGTCTTCCTATCTCCCTCTTCTTTAAAAAGATTTCCTGCACTCTGCCCAAAGTTTGGCTGTAGTCTCAGCCTCTGCATTGGTACCCTATTGCTTATAGTCTTAACTTACTGGTCATGTTCTTTCATTCGAGCCAGTACCCCTTCTGGGTCATCACAGCGTCTCGACTCCTGCACTTCCTCTCTGTCTTCTTCCTCATAACCCCATCCATCTCATCTACAAAGCAGTGCTGTGTCCCAGTAACACAGGTGAAATAATTTATCTCTTTATTTTACAACCATAGCCCCAGCTCCCAATATGAACTGATGAACAATCCAAGTGATTTTAGTGGAGTAAAAGTATTAAAAAGTATATTTGGAGAATGATTAGCAAAACCTGGTATGCTTGGGTTTAAATTTGAAAAATCAGACAATCTGTTTCAAACACTGCTGTCAGTCAAACTGCTTTTCTGTGTTCTCTCTGTCATATGTGAGTTAGTCTTTCCTTTGTACCTTCTGGTGACAATAAGGCATATTCTCCCTTGGTAATTTTGGTGGGCTATTCATTCAATTTTAAATGGTTTTTATACCATGTATTGTGCCCACTATAGGAGCCTCGAAGAATGCAATATTCAGACTCTCCATATATTCCTATACTAACATCTAAACAAGAATGTGGTTTTTGTGTTCTTAGGGCAAAGCTGGAGGTATTCTTTACTTCTTGAGATATGAACAACACAGTTCACAGGATGCCTGCCAGATGTGTCTGCCTTTCAAGGATGATAGTCTTAAGCAGCATGGAATGGAGAGGGAGTGACAGATTGATTTGTGGAGTCTACATTGGCCTATGGACATCTGAGATAAAGTGAAGTCTCCTGTGGCTGGGCAGCATGAGAACTTCATCATGAGAAGTTACAAAGACTGTATCTCTGCCTGCTGTGTTTAATTGTCCCTTACCCCTCGCCCAGGACACACCTCAGCCCTTCACCCACCCCCACTCAGCACAGGAAGAAATCCCCCTGAAATACCGTAAGTCTCTCTGGGAAGGCTGGCCAAACAGAGGCGAACACTCTTATGTTGTAGGATTGTTAAGACTTCAGAGAAGAAGTGATCTAGAAAAGAATCAATGCGGTATTAGTTCAATGTTTTGAATTTTAAGCAACCCTCTCGTGTCATGTCTTGATCTGCAAACACCAAGTTCATTGTTGAGGCTGCGAAGCACTGGGCTGGGCACATTTGTTTTGTGGGGTAAGGTACCTCTTTACTCTCCTTCACAAAAAAGATATGCAAGAAATTCAGTACATACAAACGTACCCCACAGGAAAATCACTACTTTTTTGGTTCATGCCAACCTAGTTATTTTCTTTAATGATTTGGGGCTAACTACACACAGAGGAACAATGTTCCCTAGAAATAGATTAACTCGGCCTTTCAGTCACAGGAGCTGGCTTCCAATGTTGGTTGAGAAGACAAAAGCCTGCTGGACAAAAGGCTGTCTCCCTCTCTTCAAGCCTTTGATGCTGCCTTTGAGTGGCTCTCTGCAGTGACAACCTCCCCGCTTGTGACTGATCTGAGAACCTGTGCATTTGGATCCCATGAAACTTTTTGTCTTGGTTTCCCTGGCAGCTAGTTTGCATTCAGGGCTGCTATCAGTGACTTCATCATATCCGTGTCCTGCCACTAGATACAGAAGCGCTTTGTTCGGCCTCTCTTCAGGCTGGAGGGGTTTTTCCTAGGGGTTCCTTCTTGTTCTCAAACATGAAAATGTGCGAAGCATAAAACTCCAGCTGTGAATACTTACCTCCCTGCAGTGTTAAAAAGTTCAATATACAAAACACCTGGTTTCAAGTAAAATGTACATCAAGATATACGGCAAAGAGACAGATTTAATATACCCCATAGGGCCCTTAGGCAGTTTTTAAATTAAAGACACAATGCTTTTTTTTTTAAGCTGAGGTTTTACTATTTTACAAATAATGAACCAATAAACATCATGCAGTTTAAGGGAAAGTTGTAAGAAGGAGTGGAAGGGGTCACTAGCATGCAAATGAAAATTGGTCTCAGACACTATTTAGACACATTGTAAATGTGTTTATTCCTCTTCAGTAAAATTCTTGTTCCTAGTGATAAATGTTGCCCCAAACTCCAAAGGTTTAAATCCTATGGGAAGCAACAACTCTTAACTTCAGTGACCTTCAGAATGTTCGTGTTGAACATAATTTATTTCCTAAAAGATAAAAGTATGAAGTGACATTTTAATGATTCTCTTTTCTTGAATGAGCCCTAAAATCAAAGCAATTGTTTTTTTTTTTTTTAAGTTAGCAAGTAATGATCTTTATGTGGTACCTTTAAATCTTACAAACATTAACCTTACAAAATTTTAGAGTAAAATAGAACACACCAAATAATATCGGGAGGTTCAGCATAATGAGAAAGATTTTTTAATGGCTTTCAATATTTTTTCTTTTTTAATATTTTTTTATTTTTAAATAATTTTATATGGCTTTCAATATTTAATAACAGATATTCCTTCTATATTTTCTTCTTTTTCTTAGTTTTACATTGCAAAAAATACAAAACAAGTGTCTAAACCTAGCAGTAATGGTGATGAGTGGATGTGGGTGTGTGGGCACAGAAAAGGTCAACTCAAAGATGTGCAGTCTCACTCATCCTAAGGGTATATCAGACTTTTAAAAAAGGTCTCTGTCCTGGCCTCCCTCTCTCTCTCTCTCTCTCTCTCTCTCTCTCTCTCTCTCTCTCTCCCACCTACACCCTCTCTTCTTACACATCAATCTTCTGGCATTTCTCTTCTCAGTATTCATTTAGAATTTACAAACAAGGGAGTTGAAATCATCCCATAGTCAGATTTTAAGTCTCATGTGTTAAAACCCCTGTGACACTCCATGTCATTAATAAAGAATCCTCCGTCCTCCTCAGCTTACTAAATCCCAGACTGACATCTCATAGGTGGATTCTGGGTCCCTCATTCCTGGAGCCCAGAGAAATGACTAGGCATGCACATTCTTGGCCAGAGTGTCGGAATGTCAGGGTCTCAAGCAAATTACAAGCAAGGCCCTACCTGATGCTAATGTCCATTTTTTTTATGTCTCCTGTTGTAAGTTATGTCTCCCACCCCAGGAGGCTGTTTCTTCTGAATTGAGCCGTTGCTTCACAGAAAGCCAGGCCTTAAACTCCAGTTTTCTTAACACTATTTCACCTAGGGTACTAACCAGCCAGGGCTTTCTCAAAGACAAAATTTTAAATTTCTTCTTCAGACATTACATCTGTTCTCCCTCACATCAGTTTTGCAAATCTGCCTTGATATTATTTTTCCTAATAAAATACAGTGTATTTTCTTTTTCTGGATTCTGTATATGGGAATGTGGATTCCACTGCAGCTTGCCACTATGGTCATGTTGAATTTGTAATCCTACCCAAGGCCCAAGAAGCACCTGTGACACTCTTTATGACATGTGTTTTACGTGAGTTCATGCTTGTTCCTAATGTAGCAATAGATACCATTCAAATACGAAAGCCTTGTGTTCGTGTTCAAGGTCACTTGAAGACATATGGATGGTGAACTTTCATGTTCTATATACTGGAGCATGGCCAACCTTACGGTCTAAGAAGAAACATATTCCTTCCGTAGTGTAGAGGAGTGAGGCAGAAGCTACTGAGACAAAGGAGATATTCCACCGCACCAGGCACTTGTCCTCAGCCCCCTTCCCAGGCTGTACACAAAGCTAGAGGCACCTTTCATGTGTTGGAAGAACGGTTTCGGGGCCCAGGAAACTATCTGGAGCATTCTGAAAACAAGATCCTAACAGACAGGTGATATCCCCAACTATAGAAGTAACACCTAAGATTGACCTAAAATTTCGTTTATTCATTTTGTATTCATTTTTACTGTGAAAAAATAGAGAAAACACTTTTATTATTTTAACAACTTTATAGTATAAGACTGACTCAGTGGTAATAACTGTTTACATAATTCTGCTAATTCATCTGTCCTCCAGTTCAAGACCATTTTCATCCCTGAAAGTAAAAATGTCATACCTTTTAAGACTCAGTCCCTGAAGCCCCCCCTCTCCTGACAACTGCACATTTCAGTTCTTTCTTCTAGATGTTTCTGTGCATGAGTTCATGCAACATTTGACCCTAGACTTTAGCATATACCAATATTTTATTTTACAGCTGAATGATAGTTATTTATAAATGTCTTCATAAGCATTTGTATATGTATATGTTTATTAATTGTTCTGTTAAAAACGTGAGACATTTCAGCAAGTTCGTAATTGTGAAGACTGCTGCTATGACCATGCACATAGAATATGTGCTTGAAGGTCTGTTTTCACATCCACTGTGTGGGGACCTCGGGAGTGAACTTAGGACCTTATTTCAACAGAAATGAATAAAGTTAGACAGATCTATGGGGTTATGTTTAACTAAAAAAATCAAAATTTGATTTATTGTTTTAGTTTGTTGCTTCGTTTTAAAAAATCTTCTTTTTCTTATATTCTCTTTGGTTGAGGGTAAATATATACCCTAGGATGAAAGACCTAAGTGACTAGAATTTTTTTACAGTTTAAACCAAGTCTGAATAGCAGTAGATGGTGAATGAAGTGAATACACTTGACATTTTGGCATATATATTTCCAGTATCAGCAACAACTTCAGGATGAGCCAGAGCATAGAGCTGCTGTACAAACCCAATGTTGAGAAGCCTGTACGTGAGAAGCCAGTCTGCACGCCTCACAACCCTGTTCTCTCTGACAAACCATAGACCCTCCTTAGAAATCAGATCAACGAGGAAAGGGTCCAGAGACATCGGTAAACAGCAGTGTGGTGCATGGTTGATGACAGTAAAGCCAAAATGGGCTGTACCTTTCCTTCTGGCAGTTTGAGAAACCTATGGGAGACCTGATACAAAGATGCAATCTTTAGGTATACTTTAGCTGAATCAGAAGATGAAGAACTTTCTGACGTCTCTAACACCTGTGGACACGTGGGGAGTGACTGCATGGCAATGGCTCCAGACCGTCATCAGGGTGTGAGTGCAAGGGCTCCCAACCTTCAGAGACAGGCTAGCATACAGAGAGGATGGCGGTTGGGTTTCTATATCAGATCTGGCTTCAGCTTTGGCATTTTTAATATGTGGCTACAAGGAGATGTACAAATGTTCATATAAATATGGGCAAGATTAACTGAACTTCAAGAAGTTAATAATAATAACAGAAGGAGAGGGCATTAAGTTGGGAGGGAGAAGTGGTTGATGCCAGCGAAATTGAAGGGAAGCAGGTGTAGACGAGCATGAATACATTGTACAAATGCTTTAAATTTTCCAAGACATAAAAGTAAAAGTATTTCTAAATTATCGGATACATGAAAGAACTTTTGAAAACAATTTAACATACTAAGAACTTTTCATTTAGTGTCACATATGAGCAGATAGTCTCAGCAATATTTTATGAATATTAATATATTCTGAAGCTTACCATATCTGCACAATTTATGTTGAATCAAAGCCAGGTAATTTAGATAAGCAATAAGAAGTCTGAGATATTCAGAGATTTTGTTGGTTTCAAATTGGATCAAGTGGACAAAAATGTAATTATGGGCTGTTACATCTAGCATTCTGGATGCCAGTGTTTAACCTACGTAAGGACTTTGATTTGTAAGATTAATGAAAGCCTGTTGCTAGAAAGTAATGGCAGTTCAGGACAGGGTGCTTCTACCAAAACCCTAAGTGCCTTCTTCCACGTTTGCCAGGTTTTTGCTTGTCCTTATATTTAGCCTCTGCCTTTTAATTTTTCTTTACTCTTCCTGGAATGGGTTGAATGAGTAAAAAAAAAAAAAATACACAATTTTGAACACTTTTATAGTTTTATTTTAGATTAATAATCATAGCCTTTTCCAATACGTCAAGATAGATACACACTGGGAAGCATAGACTATTCATAATATATCAACTGAAGTTATATATTTATGTTATATTCATAATATGAAAATATCACCCTATTTAACCAATAGCATGTTTGGTTGTCCATATTCTGATCTTAAGTTTTCTTTTGTTTTTTTGTATAAAATTGAATTTATTTTCATGACATTGGTGTTAGGTCAGATAGGTATATTTAAATTTGATATATCTTAATATTTAAACAATAACAAATTATTTCCTTGACAAAGTAAAAAATGTTCTAACTCACTCCAGCTATTTAGAAACCTCTCTAAACAACTCCAATGCTGAGTTGATATTCAAATTTTTAAAATAGAAACCATGCAAAGAGCTTTAATTCCATTTTATTTGTAGCATACAGAGACTGAGCAAAGGTCCTGGCTTTAATTAATTTACTCTCTCTATACATCAATGCCAATTTACAGTGCAGTCTTTAAAAGTACGTTTAAACATATTTAGAGCGGTTATTTTGAGGTTATTTTATTTAATGAAATTTTTATTTTTTATATTAATTACAGTTTATTCACTTTGCATCCTACCTGTAGCCCCATCCCTCATTCCCTCCCAATCCTGCTCTCCCTCGCTCATCTGTTCCCATCCTCTCCAAGGCCATTGATAGAGGAGATCCTCTTCCTCTTCCATCTGACTCTAGCTTATTATGTCTCATCAGGACTGGCTGCATGTGCCTTCCTCTGTAGCCTGACAAGGCTGCTCCCCACTCAGGGGGAGGTAGTCAAAGAGCCAGCCACGGAGTTCATGTCAGAGACAGTCCCTGTTCCTCTTACTAGGGAACCCCCTTGTATAATAAGCTGCCATGGGCTACATCTGAGCAGAGGTTCCAGGTTATATCCATGAATGGTCCTTGGTTGGAGAATCAGTCTCAGAAAAAAAACCATGTGCCCAGGTATTTTGGTTTTGTTGCTCTCGTGGAGCTCCTGTTCTCTCCAAGTCTTACTATCTCCCCCTTCTTTCATAAAATTCCCTGCACGCTGCCCAAAGTTTTGCCCAAACATATGCATCTCAGCATATGTTTTGATACCCTTCTGGGAGAAGTCTTTCAGAGGACCTCTGTGATAGGCTCCTGTCCTGTTCCCTGTTTTTTTCCTCTTCTGATGTCCATCTAATTTGCCTTTCTGAATGAGGATTGAGCAGCATACACAGGATCCTCTTTCTTGCTTAGCTTCCTTAGGTGTACAGATTTTAGCATGATTATCCTCTATTATATGTCTAATATCCAAGTATAAGTGAGTATATACCATGTGTGTCTTTCTGTTTCTGGGATACCTCATTCAGGATGATCTTTTCTAGATCCCTCAATTTGCCTGCAAATTTCATGATGTCTTTGCTTTTAATTGCTGAGTAGTATTCCATTGTATAAATGTACCACAATTTGTGTATCCATTCCTCCACTGAGGGGCATCTGGGTTGTTTCCAGCTTCTGGCTTTTACAAATAAAGCTGCTACAAACATGGTTGAGCAAAAGTCCTTGTTGTATACTTGAGCATCTTTTGGATATACCCCTAGGAGTGATATATATGGGTCTTGATTCATTAATGATGTGAAATTTCATGGAAAAAAAACCACATTATCATTTCATTAGATGCAGAAAGGTATTTGACAAAATCTAACACGTCTTCATGAAAAAATTCCTGGCATGATTAGGGATAAAAGAGACAAGCTAAACATATTAAAGGTAATTTACATCAAGCCTATAGCCAAAGTTAAACTGAATGGAGAAAAATTCAAAGCAATGTCACTAAAATCAGGAAAAAGACAAGGTTGTTCACTGTCCATACCTACTCAGTACACTATTTGAAGTTTTAGCTAGAGCAATAAGACAAATATCTTGGGGTGTTTTTATATTACTTTAAATCTAACCAAGCAGGTGAAAGATCTGAGTGATAAAATATCAAGTCTTTGAAGAAAAAAAAAGATAAGAAGCTGATTCAGAAGATAGAAAGATAAGGGGGGCCTTCCACCCCCATAAAAAGCCCACCCTGACACCTCTTTGGGCCTAGGGAGAAGCTCCCCTTTTCTGAGGAGACAGTGAGGGAGAGAGAGGGAAGATGGTGGGAGGGTGGGACTGGAGGAGGAGGGAGAGAGCTTCGATTAGGATGAAATGAATGAATAAATAAATTTTATTTTATTTTTTTAAAAAGAAGCTTTGAGGTAAAGCAAGTAGAGAAAATGCTCATAATAAACCACCAGAGGGGTAAAAAATATATAAATATCTTCCATGTTCTTGGATCTGTAGGATTAAAACAGTGAAAATGGCCATCCTACCAAAAGTAATCCACCATTTCAATTCAATCCCCATCAAAACCCCAACACAATTGTTAATAGACTATGAAAGGAAAATTCTCAACTTGAAAAACAGTTAAAAGAATTCTGAACAATAATAGAACTGTTCGAAGTGTCACCAATCCTTAATTTAAGGTGTATTACAGAGCTATAGTAATTATAATAATTATTATCGTCATAAAAAGGCATGTTAACAAATGGAATTGAGTTGAAGACCCAGACATAAAACTGAGCACATATGGATACCTGATTTTGATAAACAACTCAGAGATATACACTGGACAAAAGAAAGCATATTCAACAAATGGTGCTGGCCACAATGGATATCCACAAGTAGAAGAATGCAAATAGATCCATATATATCACACTGCACAAGATTCAAGACCAAGTGGATCAAAGACATCAAGATAAAACCAGATACACTGAACCTGGTAGAAGTGAAAGTGGAAGGAATAGTCTTAAACATATTGGCATGGAAGGTGACTTTCTGAACTTGAAACCAATAGGTCAGGCACTAAAATCAACAATTAATAAAATGGATCTCATGAAACTTGACAACTTCTGGATAAGGGAAAGGATGTTGTTAATTGGTCAATGGCAACCTATAGAATGAGATAAGATTTTTACCACTTCACACCTGGTGGAAGACTAATATCCAAAATTGATAAATATATAAAGAAATCCTAAAACTAGATATTGAAAAATCAAATAATCTAATTTAAAAATGGGGTACATATATAAACAGAATTATGAGTAGAGAAATCTCAAAAGGCCAAGAATCATTTGAATAAAAGTTCAATATTGTTAGCTATCTAGAAAATACAATCAAAACTCCTTTGATATTTCATCTTACACCTTCCAGGAAGGCTAAGACCAATCCCACCAGTTCCTCTCAGCTTGTATCATAGCCACTAGCTTAGTAATTTTATGCGACTCAGGACTGTGAAAACTAGTGATCCTCTAACTCTTGCCTACTCCTGGTACTCTTTGCCTTGTGTTTGGTAGCTATGTGCAATTTTGATATGAATGTTTTTGCTTCACCTTATTACATTTTTTGTTATGTTTGGTTGTTATCTCTTACAAGCCTCTTCTTTTCTAATGTTAGACAGAATATGAGTGGATCCAGAGATAAGGTAGGTGGGAGAAACTGGGAGGAGTAAATGGAGGGGAAATTATAACCAGAATATAAAGAAATGAAAACTATTTTTAATAAAAAGCAAACTAAATAAAAATGAATAAAAAAATGATGTGAAATTGCAGAGGCATGAGGCGAAGTAGTGTATTATGAATACTGAATACTGTATCATGGGACTTTGGGGAATTGGTTCTTTCTTTGATGTCACCTTTACCTTCCCAGACTCTTGGTTCCTATAACAGGATTTTGTGAAGAGATTTATAAAATACTCTGTGTGTAAGTTCTCTCCTTGAGCAGGATGCTTCAAACAATGTTCTCCTGGTCATTTTTCTTTACAAGTGGCATGGAAGCTATACTTTGCTTAATGCTCCTTGTAGCTAATTCTAGAGAAGCTGCATTCCTTAATAGCTTGATTTGATCTGGGAAAGTGTACAGAATTGATATCTGAGCAGAATGCCTTTTAGAATCAGTGCCTCACACTGGCAGCCCATTCACAAGCACTGCAGGCTCCTTGATGCTTCCACAAGCTGCTGGAAACATAAATTGGATTACTCCACAGTTGTCATTTAAACTCACAGTGAAAATAGTCTGATAAATGTCTGTCTGCTTTTGGCTGCTTAATTGTTCTATTTTTCCATGAACTAACATGTAATGTACAATTTATTCAACATAACGTTAAGGACAAACAAATATTTTACAAGCCCTGATTAAAATCCATTGTCAAAAAGCAATAACATTTCAAAACCAGAGACAGTTTACACTGTCATGTAAATTATGCATGGAAGGCTCAATTTGATGAAAAACAATGGTTTAAATTTGGACATTGCAAGGGTTTTAGAATATTTTAATAACATTAAAAATATTATTCAGGGCATTCAGTTACAAAACATAAAAAAGTATGGAAAATTAGTTTGGTAGAACGGTTGAAAGGTAAAGAAAATTTACAGCTTACTAATCTTTATATTGATCTTTATAAATACTAGGTGAGAGGCAACTTCAGGAAAACCTGCTATGGTGCAGGAAACCCAAGATTCATCTCCAGAACATAGAGGAGTTAAGAATGATTGAAATTACTACAGCACCCATTTGGACACTGAGCTTCCATGGGCGACATCTGTGCAAGGGTTCTAGGATATCTCCATGAATGTTCCTGGTTAGAGTATCAGTCTCAGAAAAGACTCCTGTGCCAGATTTTTTGGTTTTGTTGCTCTCCTTGTGGAGCTCCTGTTTTTTTCAGGTCTTTCTATCTCCCCCTTCTTTCATAAGATTCCCTGTACTCTGCCCAAAGTTTGGCTACTAGTCTCATCATCTGTTTTGATATCCTGCAGCGTAGAGCCTTTCGGAGACCCTCTGTGGTAGGCTCCTGTCCTATTCCCTGTTTTCTTCCTCTTCTGATGTCCATCCTCTTTGCCTTTCTGATGGGAACAGGGCCTGTCTCTGACATGAGCTGATTGGCCTGCTCTTTGATCACCTTCCCCTGAGGCGGGAGCAGCCTTACCAGGACACAGAGGAAGACAATGCAGCCACTCCTGAGGAGACCTGATAGACTAGGATCAGAAGGAAGGAGAGGAAGTCCTCCCCTATCATTGGACTGTGGGGAGGGGCATGGGTGGAGAAGCAGGAAGGAGAGGAGGATTGGGAGGGGAGGCGGAAGGGAGCAACAGGGGGGATACAAAGTGAATAAACTGTAATTAAGAAAAATAAAAATTAAAAAAAAAGAATGATTGACAAACATGCTGGTTGCAACAGTAGCCACTGAAAAGCCCTTCAAGCACTCAGATGTTCATGAGGAACCATGCCAAACCTCATCAAACAAAGAGGACCATGTGCACCCGTCATTGGTCATGGTTCACTGCTTTGCAAATGTATTACCTTGGGACAAGCAATTCCTTCAAAGTCAGGACAATTCCCAGTGACAATTCTCCTCCTCTTCAAAAGAACAGATCTGCGGTGTAGAGAGAGTGTTTTCCAAAGGGTATGTGGGCAGCACTCAGCAGCATCTACTCCAGTTATCCTGCTAACCCATAGTACATCAAGCCTACTCAGAGAATAAATGTTTCTAGAGCAAATGTGAAGTTTAACTCTCACAGTGTGAGCATATTAATAGTCGTTCCAATGCTGGTGCTTTCTCAGTTTTTGCTTGAATTAATCAGACTTCTCTATGGCTCATGTGAATCCTGTCTTTTTTTTTTTCCTTTCAGTTGTAGGCTCTGGATCATTAGTAAATCACAGGCCTCATGTCCTTATGTACATACATATCTGATGTTATATGAGCAGGGCAAAACAAGAGGCTTTGATTCATAGATGTGGAGTCTGTAGTCCAGATTACGTTACTCCATAAACCTTTCAAACATATCCCCTGTGCAGAAGCCTGGTGTGGGCAGCACCTTTCATCTGTGCTTGGCCAACCATGTGACAGACCATATGTGAAATGCTGGAGACTGGATTCCAAGAAGCCTTCTTTATTTTCCTGCATCTCTGCTGGTGAAGAGGAAGCTGTACCTCTGGTAGTCTTTGAGACAGAGCCCCAAAGCACAGAGCTGAGCCGTGAGACACAGCAGCCTGCTTAAATATCAGCCACAGAAGTGACAGCTCTAAAACTTGTTGGCATAGGGAGTTTTGAGCTAAGTTGAGATATTAGTCTGAAATTAACATGGTACTTCTCTCTTGGTTCATTATACAGTTTGAACTATTTTTCTTACACATTTTTTTTCATTTTTTCCATTCTAACACATGAATATGTGTTTACCTTATAGTGATAATGATAATATATATATTATATATATAATATTCTCAGTCAGGTGTGGTAGCACACGCCTTTAATCCCAGGACTTGGTTGGCAGAGGCAGGTGGATATCTGTGATTTCAAGGCCAGCCTGGTCAACAAAATGAATCTAGGACAGCCAATGCCACAGAGAGATTCTGTCTCGAAAAAAAAAAAAGTAATACATATATTCTCATATCAAGCTGCACTGCGCATCTCAATATTCAGTGTGTGCTTGTTTACTGCTCATTGATCACAAAGTGACTCGCTTTAATCAACTTTCTCGTTTTCACCTAAGTTGGTCAGAGCTGTTGTTTTGGAACTCTAAGAGGTGTTCACTGTGGGTGGTGAGGCCCAGCACATATGTGAACTGCTTGTTTTCTGAGCTTTTCAGATTTCAGTACAAAGGATGTGTCCTATACATCTGTGTTTCATACTGAACACTCAAGGGTAACTGTTGTCAGCTCTTCTTGTCTGACTCAAGCCTGTGAGAAAGCACAGCCTTGTCAATACCGAGAAACAGAAGTGATGGACTCTGTAAGGTTTTATCCTGTTCCTGCTTGGCAATTCCCTAGGGCATGCAGCAGTTGGTAGGCTCCTCCTGCAGACCAAGAATGTCTTGCCAGGCAAAGACCATAATGCTGCCTGTTGTCACATGTAAACCCTAATGAACGATTCATGACCAAGTTGATGGTCCTATCCTTAGAAACTGTTGCAGAGATGCTGCTTTGACACCCTAGGTCAGATACTTCGTCTCATATGCTTAACAACTTCTTAGAATATAATGTATATTCTTCTATAAGTGTTACAGGGCTTAACTACGGTAGTTGAAAGTTGATTAACTACTTGACATCTCACTATTTGTGGAAATGATCCCCTGGGCATTATTTGCCTGCACTGACCTTGCTGAGTCATAAAAAGAGTCATTCATAGAGCGAGAAGTCCTGGGGAATTGGTAACTAAATGATATGGATACTAGAATTCTTTCTTGTTCTTAATTTTATTTTATGAATAAACTGGGTAGCCAACTGGGTCGCCCCTAGACTGGGAGACCTGTAAATTATAACAAATTTTTATATATAAAAATATATATTATTATTATTATTACTGCAAATGTGTGAAATGTGAACTTTATAGTTCCTGACATAAGCATTCAATATCGAACTTTAGATTAAACTTATATAAGGTGAACACAAACCCAGACACCTCCCCCACACACAATTTGCACAAGCAAATAACTTAATGTGTCTTTAATTATAGTCTTGTCCTTCATAACTCATCTTTTGTATCACACACACTTTTGCCTCCATTTCTAAACTGCCATGTATTTTTAGCTTTAGATATGAATTTCTCCCCCTTCTAATTAAACACATGAATTCCTCCTGTATATAGCATATAGGCAATACCAGGAGACCTACATCCTCCACGCAAATTCTCTAGTTACCTCTACTCTGAACATTATAACATTTTCCTCTTGACTTCCTGTACTCTGTCCTTCAATCTATGACTCTTCTTTATGGCCGACACTCCATGCTGCTGCTTTCAGGTTCCTGCCATTTGTCGTTTCTCTTCATTGGACCTGTCTGCATTGGGGTTATATTCTATTTCTTTCTTATGTCTTCAACTACCATGACTTCAAACAATTTATGCTGCATATCCTTCTCATGAATTCACACATCCTAAGATCACCTCTGTCTCTTTTTTAATTATTTTTATTAATTACAGTTTATTCACTTTGTATCCCCCCTGTACCTCCCTACCTCCTCCCCTTGCAATTCCACCCTCTCTCTTCCTCTTCCCGTGTCCCTCTCCCAGTCCACTGATAAGGGAGGTCCTGCTCCCCTTCCCTCTGACCCTAGTCTATCAGGTCTCATCAGGCTGCATTGTCTTCTTCTGTGGCCTGGTAAGGCTGCTCCCTGGTGTCCTCCCTGAACCTCGAATCCTCTCAAATGCCCCAACTAGAAGAAGAGCATGTGAGAGGGCACTGAATGCCAAATGGATTCTTCCCAATAATCTCCCAGCTTTTCTCCATCTCTTCCTCTTCAGTCTAACTTTCAATACACGATCTTTATATTCCAGGACCATTGTGATTTTATCATTAATGTTCATTTCAGAATTTCTATTATAGTAATCATTGCTAAAATAATTTAGACTTCTAAATCTTAGATAAATACAGTGATAGCAAAATAACTGTTATACCTCAGTTTTAAATTAATAAATCATTATTGCTCACAAATGGCAGACAACCTCCTGTCAAACTAGGCAGTAATATAGCTCATTGGTAGTGACTGATTTACTCAACTAGATCTTAGAATTTGGTGATTTAGTAAAGATGTCTTTCTTTGAAGTTTAATGTACTATTGCTGTAGGTGGAAATATCCTATTAAACTCTTTAATTCAGTTAACTTTATTACAGGAAATGCCATTTTAAAAAGGCATTTGGGTCAAGTGGTTACCATTTTATACTATCCACATGGAAATCATGGCTCTGTTAAGTAGCTCCTGTTTATATGTCTATACACAACTTCCTTTTTCTCTTTGTTCTGTGTTTTCTATTTGGTAAGATGCTGATTGAAAGATAAAATATCCATTTGTTTGATGTGGTCTCCATGTGAATTAGACAAGTAAACACATCATTATATGAGTACACTCTGCTTTCAACCCGCACACAGTAGGGGCACTAACTAACTAGAAAATCTTCTGCTCTGTGTTTTGACTATCTTATTACTCTTCGCTGGAAAGCACTTTTGCTGATAATCTGTAGTACTCACAAGCACATATATACAAGCACTGAAACTTAAGAAATTCTATAAGCATAAAACATAGCATCTTTTAAATATACATGTCTAGAGGTATTTAGGATTCTCTTTTTGAACATTTAAATGTTTATGGAGTTGATGTTTGATATAAGCTATCTTTCATGCAACTATGTCCACAGTCATAAAAGAACTGAGATTTGCTGCTATGATTACAAGGTTTACACTGTGCTTTCATTTTCCTCTATGTTGGGCAGGTAACTTAGATCTGAACCTCTGAGCACTCACCTCTATATACAAACTCTGCTGAGTGATCTTATGTTTGAATGTAAAGTTGGAAGTCAGAGTTGGAAGTTAATAAGTAATAGCCATTATTATTGTTTTAAATGTAACAATTTGCTTTATTCATCTGACAAAAAATTTTAAATTAGGCTTTTTTGAAAGCAAAATCTTAGGTATGTTTGAGAAAGAATCTATTCCGTAGATTACTAAAATAGAGAAAGAACAAGACAGAAAAGGGCTGCACTGAAGGTATTAAAATCATTCTTCCATTTGCTATAACCAACACGTCAGCTTTCAAGGCAGTACGCAGTTTGCGCGGGTCACCGATTCCATTAAATTTCGTAATCCCTTAACATGGTATACATGTAAGTAGGAGAATTTCCCAACACTGACCTCACACTGAGAGGAAAAAAGAAACTAATAATTTAATTTCAATCTAAACTTGCCCTTAACACAGAGAGATGTGTATTATCTTATTTTAGTATTTGTAGTTGCAAACCACATACATTTTAATATGTCCTTTTCTCTTTGAGAGCATTATTCAACTTTATATTATTACAACAAAATACTGGATTAAGTTAGCTTATGAGGAGAATGGTTTAGTTATCTCATGGTTCTGTAAGCTCCAATTGCATGGGCTTCTGAAGAAAACAAAACATCACAAGGAAAGTTTGTAACAGAGCAAACTACCTACGAAATAATTTTAAAAACAGGGGAAAAAACTAAATGCCTACGCTCTTTTAATATCATTTTAACACACAATGTAATGATGCAAAGAATATTCATTAATTCTGTTTTTTCAGAGGTTCTATCACATTGCAATGGTAATATTAAGCCTTGGACAGGGGAATTACACAGGTTTCTGGTGACAGCATGAACCATAGATACCCACTTGGTCTCTGGCATCAGCAGTTTCCATGGATCTCAGCTTGTCTCTGGTGACAGCACAGACCACGGACATCAACATGGTCCTTTGTTGCTTGCTGCACAGACCATAGGCACCATTATAGCTCTCTGCATAAGCACAGTTCACAAACTTAAGCATGGCTTCAGGCTGCTGCACAGACCATGGACACCAGTATGGCCTTCCCTGGTAACAGGGGCCACGAAAATCAGCACAGAACGCAGCAGTAGAGACATAGAAGGCTACTATGAAAACCCTTACCCAATTGCCACATTAAAGAGTAACAGGCTAGACAGAAAGCCACCAAAGAAAATTGATATCTACACAATGGAGTATTACTCTGCAATGAAAAAATAAGGAAACCATGAAATTTGTAGGTAAGTGGTGAGACCTGGAAAGGATCATCCTGAGTGAGCTATCCCAGAAGCAGAAAGGTACACACGGTATATACTCACTCATATAGACATATAACATAGGATAAACCTACTATAATCTGTACATCTAAAGAAACTAATCAAGAAAGAGTACCCTGACTAAAATGCTTAATCCCCATCCTGAAAGGCAAAGAGGAAGGACACCAGAAGAAGAAGAAAACAGAAAGCAACCTAGGAACTTGCCACAGAAGGCCTCTGAAAACTCTGCCCTGCAGACTATCAAAGAAGACACTGAGACTTATGGCCAACTGTTGGGCAGTGTGCATGCAATCTTATATAAGAAGTGGGAAATAGTCAGATCTGGAGAGGACAGGAACCCCACAAGGAGAGCAATAGAGCCAGAAAATTTGAACACAGGGGTCTTTCCAGAGACTCATACCCCAACCAATTACCAGGCATGGGGATAACCTAGAACCCCTGCACAGATGTAGCCCATGGCAGTTCAGTGCCCAAGTAGGTTCCATAGTAATGGGAAGAGGGACTGCCTCTGACACAATCCGATTGGCCTGCTCTTTGATCACCTCCCCCTGAGGGGAGAGCAGTCTTACCAGGCCACAGAAGATGACAATGCAGCCACTCCTGATGTGATCTGATAGACTAAGATCAGAAGGAAGGATATCCCCTATCAGTGGATTTGGGGAGGGGCATGCATGAAGAAGGGGGAGAGAGGGTGGGACCAGGAGGGGAGGAGGGAGGGGCCTATGGAGGGATACAAAGTGAATAAAATGTAATTAATGAAATAAAATTAAACTAAAAAAAAAGAAAAATGTTATTGTATAGCTCTCCACAACTGATGACTTCTGGTGGACTCTGTTTCTTTTTTATTAAATTTTTAATTTTTATATTAATTACAGTCTATTCACTCTGTATCTCAGCTGTAGCCCCCTCCCAATCCCACCCTCCCTTCCTCATCTCTTCCTAGTCCCTCTCCAAGTCCATGGATAGGGGAGGTCCTCCTCCCTTCCATTTGACTCTCACTTATCCAGTCTCCTTAGAACTGGCTACATTGTCCTCCTCTGTGGCCTGGCAAGACTGCTCCCCCATCAGGGCGAAGTCCTTAAAGAGCCAGCCACTGAGTTCATGTCTCTGAACCTAGTAAGTTCCCCTTACTAGGATATCCACTTGGTATACCTAAAGAAGCTGATCTAGAAGGAGGATCATGGGTAAGATGATCAATCCTCACTCAGAAAGGCAAACAGGACGGACATTGGAAGAAGGGGAAAACAGGAAACAGGACAGGAGCCTACCACAGAGGGCTTCTGAAAGACTCTACCTAGCAGTATATCAAAGCAGATCCTGAGACTCATAGTCAGACTTTCAGCAGAGTGCAGCGAATCTTATGAAAGAAGGGGGAGATAAAACGACTTGGAAGGGACTGGAGCTCCACAAGGAGACCAACAGAGCAAAAAACTCTGGATTCAGGGGTCTTTTCTGTGACTAATATTCCAACCAAAGACCATGCATTGAGGTAACCCAGACACCTGCACAGATGTAGCCCATGGCAGCTCAGTATCCAAGTGGACTCAGTTTCTTTAAGGGACTGACCACAGGGCGTTTGACGATGCCCTACCTTAGAGAGTATATGGACAACACAATTTATACTTGCTTCCTTCTTTCCACCTACACCTCTGCCCTCCCCACCCCCTTCTGTTTTTTCTCCCCTCCCCTCCTCCTCATTCTATTTCCCCTCCTATTCTTATTCTGCCTCCTCCTTTCGGAGGGGAAAGGTCACTACAATGGGAGCACAACAACTCTGGGAGGGTGGAAAGTGAGTTTACTCAGGTTTCATGATGTAAATTTCATAAGAATTAATAAAAAGATTATGAAAAAAACTAAGCCTTTAGGGTACAGACATTTAAGGAGTGCTTACTCAATCACAGAACAAAAGAAAATATTTTGGATCATTTGTGCTTTATTACAGCAACAGAATAGAACTCTCTTCAAAAGAGTGAGCTACAGGGGCAAAAAGACAGATCATTGGTCAAGAGCACTGCAGCACTCACGTGGAAGCTCACAATCACGTGTATGTCCAGTTCCAGGGGAAAAGACACACTCTCAGGCCTCTGGGCTCACACACACAAACACATGATACACACAACTATGTAGGTACACACAAACGTGTAGACAAACACTTAACACCTAAAGAAAACACCTAAATAAATCTTTTAAAAAGAGTTCTCAACAGAATAAGTGTACGAGTTCTTATAAAATGAAGATGGATCATTGCAGGCTAACACTGAAGATATAATCCATATCATAAAATCCAATCTTCTGTGGGAATTCTAAAAATCTATTCATTTGCATAAAATTAATTGTAAAAGAACTTTTGATCTGATATAATTCTGGTAATAAATAAAGGTAATCCAAAAAGAACATTGGGGTATTTGGTAGTTGAATTTTTCTAATATCACAGGGTGACTTGTAATTTTATTTTCATATTATTTTAAAATGTTAAAAAAATGACACATTCAGTGAACTCTTTTTATATTAAACTGCAAAACTGATAATTTTATTTGAGCAAAAATTAGTGATAACTGAAATTGAAACTTCCCTGGGATGATATTAAGTTGCTGCTGTAATTTGCCAAAAATAATCCCTCACTATGTCTATCCCTATAGGTCTTTGTCAGACAACTAACCTTTACTGTCTTGGCTTACAGTAAAATGGAATACAGTATCTCATGGAGAGGAAGAGCTGGAGAGCATTTTGGAAGAAACAGTACAGTGGGAATAAGCACTCTTATATTTTCCCCCACTCCATCAAAGCTTGGAAGAAGAAGCTGAGTGGGAAGCAGAGCAAGGCTATAGATACTGTGATCCACCCATCCTGGCCACTTCTGCTAGTTGAGCTGGCTACACCTTGTAGGCTCCACAAATCTCCAAACAGAACAGTCACTACAGACATCCTCTTAAAAGCCTATGGTGACAGCATGTACTCAAAACAGCACCAAATGAGAAATTACAAGAATTCACAACTCTCTGGTGGTTTTCTAGAGATAATCTCAGATAACTTAAAGTGAAGAAATGTATTAATACAGCACATTTACAAACTTACATACTAATGGAGACAAAGATATTCTTTAGAAGAATAAAGGGTTTGACAAGGTCTAGACAGGAGTGCTCTTCTGGCTGTGCAGTGATAAGGCAAGGGGGAACTGTATTTTATGCTGCCCAGCTTTGCTGGCAGTTACTTTGGTGACATTATCTAGCTGTGTTTTATTGTACTTATAACTGTGGCTCAGCCCTCTAAATACGCTTCTTCCCATTTAGATGTGCATACTGAAGGCCACAGCCATTTTTATGGACTGTTCCATATACACTAGCAGCACTGTCAGAATTGAAATTTGGAGCTTCAGACAGGAAAAGCCCTGAGTACACACCCAGCATTATCTTTTACCCAAATCAGGAGCACAACAGTGGCATGCAATGGACAGTCATTATTCCGTGCAAAAGTAGCACAAAGTCTATTTTCTCGTGGCTTTTACAGCCATTAGAGTCAAAGCAATCAAAAGCCATTGCCATCTTATTTCCAGTACAATTACTGCATTTTGATAAAATACACTCAGGGTTCTTTCCCAGTAATGTAGCCCCACACTAATCAAAAGCAATTCTGGACAGAAAACATTCTTCTTATGAATATAGAAATTTGCTTTATTGTGTTTGAGTCAGAATATGACGGAGGCATTTTGCAGACTTATAGGCCAAACTTGAAAGCAATTTGCTGACCATGAAAGAATTTCTTAATTAGAAAATAAGGTTCATTTAGATAACTTTAAATATGAAATAAATGAAAATGGCCTGCAAGCAAGTACATCATGGTCTTACCTTTATAAACAAAGTAATTTTACTTTTCCTGGAATCCTGATCAATGGAAATAAAAATGACTACATCCTTACATATTTTCCAGTTGCTCTTGAGCTATTATTTTCATAATATATGTGATGGCTAGTCTCGGTTGTCTACTTGACACTCTTAGGAAGAGAAAAGTTGAGATGAAGAACTGTCTGCCTAAGACAGCCTATGGGCATTTTTGACCGCTCATTGCTGTGGGAGGAGTCCATCACTACTGTACCATCTCTAGGCCAATCCACAAGAAAAACAGTTAAAATGTGTCTTCAGGGGAACAAGTACACAGCAGTATTCCATAGTTTCTGCTTTCTTTCCAATTTCCAGTTACTGCCTTCATCTCCTGTTCTGCTTTTTTTGCTAATGGAAAGTATCCTCTAAAATGAAAACAACTACAACAAAAACCCTTTCATATGTGCCCCCAGCAATGGTGGTAGTGCAGGCTCATAGAAAGTGAAGCAGCAAGCGCGGCGCCCGCTGGGGTCCTTAGCAGGTCCTCTGCATACATGTTTTGCTGCTAGCTTGGTGGTTTTGAGGGACTACTAACAGTAGGAGCAGGTGTATTTCTGACTTACCTGCTTCTTCTTGAGATTCATTTCTTCCTATTTAGTTCATAGTCCAGCACCAATACACAGGGTTTTGCCATGTCTTATTATATCTTGTTTAGCCCTATTTGGCTGTCCTTGCCTTTTCTGAAGGGAAAACAAAGGGGAGCAGAACAGAGGAAAAAACAGGAGGTGGACTGGAAGAGGGAGGAGTGGAGGGAGGGCAACTCTGGTTGTGATGTACTGTAGGAGTGAAGAATCATTTTTTAATAAAAATAAATAAATAATACAGAAAAGAATTTATCAAAATCATAAAAAATCTAATAAAGGAAATAAATATTTTTATCCCCAAATTGCTTTCAGTCAGAATGTTTTACTGTAGCAGCAGGAAAGGTATCTAGAAAAACATTTAATTTATAATTTTATCCTAGTTGCTCTAAGATACACACACACACACATATATATATATAATATATAATTATGTTATATATATTATATATATATATATATATAATCTCTTAAAAGAAAAATGAGAGAGATGGCAAAAAGCTTTTTAATGAAATTGTTAAAGGAATGTAGTACCATACCTACAGGGAATAATTTTGGGCATTTTGTTGTTTTGTTTTCACATCTGAACTTGAACATTCTGACTGCTTTCCATAAAGCAGAATGCTTTATTCATTTTTGTTGTGGGTAACTTCTACCATGAGCATAATCAATTCTAAGTTTAATTTTGAAAATATGAAAAATATTATTGTGCTTGTGTATCATATACCAACTCTTAATGACTTTTGCATTTCATTAAATCTGTTAGCCCACATATTTTACAATTAATAACCCAAGTCCTCCTTATTGGAATCATAAGATGGTTGTTAAGCTGACTAATAAGATCACCTCATGCTTTTGATGCTAAAAATCAAAGCAATAAAAATATGAGTGATTTGTCACCTGGACAATGCATAATACGGCTGGCACTGAAGTTTGGGCTGCATGGCATACAAACATCAACAATAACTCTTAATCAGCAGTGGACTTCCCTGAGGCCTGCTGTATGGTTTTCCTCTTCATAACAACAGATGAGGAGGAGGAGAAATGTGTTGCCATCTTGACTAAATTGTGTCATTAAGTTTATGTATAAATGAATGCAAAGCAATGTATAAAACATAAAGAAAAAAACTGCCATGTAATGCAACCCTGTTTGTGTTTGTGTATTTATGTGTATAATACATGCAAAGCTTCACTAGACTGTGACTGTCATACCAAAAGTGCTGTATACTGGACAGTCAAATAACAGTCATTTTTCCTCACAGTTACAATTTCAAAAGTCCAAGATTAAGAAACCATCACATTGGATGATTGGGAAAGGTCCCTTTTTTGGCTTATGGGAGATGTGAAGTGGGTATTAGAGTTATGGGTTCTCTTTAAAAGTTCACTAGCCATGCCCTTTAGGTTTTCACTTGCTCTAATTGCTCAAAGTCTCATATTCTACTTTGAGAGTAGTTAGAGTTTTAAAATGGAAAACATGAGGACTTGGAAATTTGATTTAAAGAAGTGAATAACATTATATATCTTAAAGACTAAATGTTGAAGAGAGGGTGTTCTTAATGACTAAGTTTATGCTATATCTGGGTAATTTTAATATTTGAACATTTTATGGTGGAAATTCAATGCATTGCTTTTGTAATCATAGCTTTCCCTACAAAACAAACATTATTTTTAGCAATCAAACCTACAGAGAATTTGCTAATCAAAACTATAAAAAACAGAAACATACATATCTTAGGTCAATAAGAAATATAAATAGCCAATGCTCTTGGTGCAGGAATGTGTACATGAAGGAATGGAAGAAAGGGCTTCACTGGTCTTTCGTAGTCACTGGAAATTCAAGAAAGATTTTTGACTCTGGGTCTTCAAAATCTGTCTCATTTATTTCACAAGTTAATATTTATAGAATTTTCTTCTCTTTTATATTAGTCTAGCAATTGATAAAAACTATTCAAGGGCACAAAGAAAATAAGACAGGGGGACAGTCCATAATGCTTACAAAATGAACAAGATTGATTGGGAAGAAAGTAAAAAAGAACTATAAAAAATTTAAAAGATTTCACTTTATTTGCATACAAAATCATCTCATAATCTTTCTCAAATTCTGCTACGAAATGTGGTATATTACTTATTACTCAATGATATTTATTAACCACAAAATAAGACAAAGATAACTTACTCTAATGAGAAACAAAATATGGGAAATACATTGTATATTAAACGTAATTGAAGACTTACATTATTTTTTTTCTTTTACTTCACAACACAGATCTTTTCATATAGTAAACTTAAAAGTCACATATAAGAATCAGTGCTACTTTTTATGGCTCAAAGAGGAAGAGAAGAACCCCACAGTGTAAAATGGGTTCATGATGTATCAGTCAGGAGTCACTAAGGGTCAAATATCTGGAAAGTGTTATAGGGCACAGCAGCAGGGTTTTAGATTCAGCATAGCTGTATTAGTTGGCTGTGGATCTGAGAAAGTCCAGGAAAGAGCTTAAGTGTACCAGGGATGTGGTCTCTCAGACTTCATGTTAGACAACTCAGCCATACATCAAACTGGGTTTGAGACAGACCTCTGAGGGTCCTCTCTGGGAAAATGAGCACTTGTGTGACCCTGTAGATCTGGAGCTTCTCATGGTGTTGAGGTTTAATTTGATCAGAGACCAGAAAAAGAACCTAGATAGGAGACAACAGAAAACAAGGACTATTTGGAGCAAAGAATCATTTTTGTGTTGTGCTACCACGTGCAAGCTTTAACAAAAGTAACGGTAATTACCACACTGACAACTTCCAATTTTAAGCATCATTGTTTTTGTTGTTGCTGTTGTTTCTGTAAAAATACATGGAAGTAGGGTCTCTTCTGAGAAGCATAGTTCCAAGATGAATCAATTTCATACGTGCGAAACACCACAGTCTGCATGTAGACAACCATGGTTATCTGAAACACATTACAAAACATGCCATGTCTTATTTAGACATCTCCCGCAGTAACTCTGCCTTCACCATGCAGCACCAAAGGATGTTCATAAGTATGATCCAAGCACGGATCAAAGCCTTCATAACCATTTACTCCATGGAACATGCTATGTGGAACCTTAGCCACTAAAGAAGTAGGCAAGGACATCCTTAGTGAACCAATACCATGTAGAAAGACGGAGTTCTTGAGTACTTAAGAACAGACAAGTCCATCCACAGAAGAGTCCCACAGATGAACATGGCCATGTGGAGGTCACTTAAGTAAAGCAGAAAAAGGACCTGGAAGCCTGCAGAATTAGGACATAATACAAATTTCCCTAAGCAACTGGCACAAACTTTTTAATAAAGTTATATGCAACTAAACCAGTCTTCAAATTTATGCAAAATTCTTAATTGCTAATAAAAATGAAGTAAGTATTAATTTTGTTAGTGCTATACAAACATGAACTGTATTTAAATGGCACAGAATTGGGTTTACTAATGAAGAGTCTTCAGGAGAGCCTGTTTGGCTTTGTTGTGCAAATTACTGAAGTGGTGACACTTCAAAGACTTTTTAATACTTAAGATGTGCCAAGTACTCCATGAAGACCGCATGTTTCCACAACATCAATGATTAACTCTCACTGTATACTTGCTGTACGCCAGCCTCTACATTAATTTTTCTACTCTGATTCTTACAACTTCCTATTCTAGAACTACATGTGCCTGTTAGTAAAAACAGCAGCAGAGAATGTCAAGGAACCCATCTTACCCATTTGACATTACCCAGCTATAATGTCAAATAAAATGGACATTATGACACAGAATCACTTTATTTACCATGCAGCATCAGCTCTGAAAACTCCCACAGACTGGAGAGAAGAAGGGATTGTGTACAAGGACATGATAAAATCAAAACACTTTGATCTTAGTATGAACTATTATTTATTTTTCTGGTAGCTCTGATGATTAATTGACAAAATTAAAAGACATGATCATGGGAAAGGTGCAACAGAATTTATGTTATGGCTTGTATCTGATAGTTCTCATAGGCTCATGACTTGAAACTTTGTTGGCCAATGGTTGGAACTATTGAAAAAGAGGAAGACTTTGGGGAATGGAATTCAACAAATAGACACTTGGGACTTTAAGACTATACATAGCGTCTCTCCTGTCACTATCTGATGCCTCATCTGCTACAACATGCACATTCTCTGTCATTCTCTGGAACTAAATGTTCTGCCATGCCTGGGTGACAGTCTAAAACACCCTAAAATGGAAAAAGTAAATCTTCCCTTTAGTTGTCTCTGCCAGGCATTGTGTCCTACTGATACGAAGGTAATTAATGCAGATAGCTATAACCACGAGTGTTCATTGCACTAACTCCATATAACCATGAAGCTCTTCCGGCTTTAGAAGAAATTTTGGGGAGAAATTTTAAAGGATTTGGAGAAGCACCCTATGGAACTTCAAGAATTCTATCAGAAGATCATCATGGGAAGTCAGGTGGGAGCTCAGAGAAGCACACTTCTGAGCAAAAGAAAATTTTACTGTTTGTGTGGTTCCAAATCAGAATATGGAATCACACTTAAGAGTCCATTCATTTTATATATCAATGAAACAGAAGATGAAAAGAAGAAAAAAGAAGAAAAAGAAATATATAAAATGTTCATGTATGTAGAAGGTAGAATTTACAGAATTTAAAGGTGAATACTGAGTAAATGATGAGGGGTAATTATTAAACAACATACCATTTAGGCTCTGGAGCGGGTATTGCTGATTACACAGCATTCAGGCTGTAACTTATATATTTCTGGTTATATAGCCAGCATTCAGGCTATGGCATGGATATTGCTTAATACTTTTAACAATATTTATTGTATCAATGAGCAGAAAACAAAGGAGTCAGACATCATAGTCTGTCCAGATAAAGAGTTAAGTTTAGTGTTATGGACAGGGAGGATTTGTGTGTTAAATATATTGGTGCCATCAAAGAAAAGCAAGATACTTTGCATTAAGACCATCAGGACATTGGCCAGAACCTGCTTGTTGCAGGAGAAAGCTGCAGCTGTTCAATGTAGCCAGTCTGAGAAAGAGTAAATATCTGTTGCAAATGGCAGGGTAGGAGAAAGGGAGAGGGCTGAGAATCAGTTGGAGTTTTAGTGGTGCCACCACAAGCTATGGATGCTGAGGAGAGAGCTGGAGGATCTAACATCTGCTCTTCTAATTCAGGCTTACTTTAATCCTATTCCCCCCTTCTACTCTCTAGCCACCATACACCCTTGGATTGAGACTGCTTTATGGGACATTATATTTTGAAAGCTTATACTTCCTGTCTTATTTTACAAATACGTATGATTAAGAATTTACTTTTATATTTTTGGTTGTGAGCCTAGCCTAGAACCCCTGCACAGATATAGCCCATGTCAGTTCAGTGTCCAAGTGGGTTACATAGTAATGGGAAGAGGGACTGTCTCTGACATAATCTGATTGGCCTGCTCTTTGATCACCTCCCTCTAAGGGGAGAGCAGCCTTACCAGGCCACAGAAGAAGAAAATGCAGCCATTCCTGATGTGATCTGATAGACTTAAGATCAGAAGGAAGGAGAGGAGGACCTCCCCTATCAGTGGACTTGGGGAGGGGCACGCATGCAGAAAGGGGAGAAAGGATGGGATCAGGAGGGGAGGAGGGAGGGTCTTATGGGGGGATACAAAATGAATAAAGTGAAATTAATAATAATAATAAAAAAAGAAAAAAAATAATTTACTTTTAATGTCAAAGTTTACTTTAAAGAGTGTTAGAACTGTTAATAATTTAAAGTTATATTAAATGAATGTATATTGAATAATTTTGTATTAAGCTATGGGAAGGTGTCTTTAATGGCAAACACGTAATGCTGTGGTTTGAACGTGAAATGTTCTAAACAATTTCATATTCTTCATGGTTGTCCACTAGCTAGTGCTGGCGTTTTGGGAGACTATGGAATCACAGGATGGAGATCCCAGCTGACGGGAGTCAGTCCTCAGTCCTTGCAGACGTGACTTGGGTATATTCAGCCCTTGGTTCCGGGAGTGTCCTGTTTCCTGGCCAGTGGTGATGGGAACAACATGTGCAATACATTCCTGCAGCCATGAGCTGAGCTTTTCTGCTGTGTCTCCTACATGATGAGACAAATGCTTTCAAACTAAGAGGGAAAATAAGCCTTTCAATCCTTCAGTTTTTCTCTTAGGCATTGGAGTCATAGTGGCACAGAAGTACTTTCCTACTTGGTTTTCTCAGACTCATCCGAGAAAGGAGTCTCGGTTAAAACAGTTCCCAGAGAAGATAGTTGTCTGCACATCTGTGGGGAGATTACCTTCAATGTAATATGAATTAAAGGAATTCAGCCTACCACTGAGGGTAGCATTCCCCACACCAGATAAGCATGAGGGTGTAAGGGAACCAGAAAGCATTGTTTCTCCATGATATCTGTTTCAGGTTCCTGGTTGAAGTCCTGCCCTAATCTTTCAAGAATAGATTGTAACATGTACTCTGAAAACCCAATCCTCCCCTGTGTTGTCTTAGTTATTTTGGTTGTCACGGCAACAGGGTGTGAGAACAAGTAGCTAATAGAGGCTGTTTCACATGTGACAGTGACAGCCTTCTAGAAACCTGGTTTTTCTCTATCTAAATTAAAAGCAAGATTATTTAAGAGTAGATAGTGAGGGAGACTTCCTCTCTATTCTCATTCATATGGCTCTATCTTCTTTCTGATGAGCTCTGGTACATGTCTTCTTCTATCTGGTAGCAAAATCAAGCCAAACTGGGTTCAAATGAGACAAAAAGAAAAATAGAAGTTTAAGTGTGTTCTGCTTTTGCACTTGAAAAGCAAAACCCTATGTTTGGGGTTGAATTTCAATTCATGGCAGAAATATCAATATCAGTATACTTGACCTTCCTCCCATGGTGGCTAGAGAGTAGGTTCCTGGCTTAGGCAAACCTGAATAAAATCTGAAATTTCATTAAGTCAAACAGATGAAACATTTTATGATGAGTCAGAGGTTGGATCACGGGGCTGGTAGGGTAAGAAAGGATAGAAGTCCTCAAAAATTAAGAAAAAAACTAAAATATGCTTTTAGGAACATACTCATTATATTTGTGCGAACCTGTGTGTGTGTGTGTGTGTGTGTGTGTGTGTGTGTATGTGTGTGTGTGTGTGTGTATACCTACTTTTGCCAAGGATAGCAAAGTATTTGTTTCTCACTGAGTGAAGCTGAGATTTCATGAGTACTCAACATGGCTTCCTGTGAGGATATGCATGCATAAGGGATTATCCACTACCTTAGGCATAACGACTATACTTGCTATGCCTCAGAGATTAACCTGACCAAAGAACCTGAGAATTGGTTCTCAAAAATGGGAATACAATTTATTTTACTGTAAATAAAAATGTTTTACATATATATTTATTGAGTGCTGGAATTATGAACATATTTTCTTATCTTCAACATTTCATGCACAATTAAGAAATCTACAACCATCTCACTAAGCATTGAGTACTTATGTAGATAAATAAGTTGTTTATAAGAGCAGAGAGGTGGGGATTTTTTTTTAATCAAAGAAGATGTTGATATAAGACTAGAATAGAATTACAAAAAACAGGAGCTTCACCAAAAGACCAACAGAATAAAAAACTCAAGTGACAACACATGCTGGAGAGATTGTGGAGAAAGGGGAACCCTCCTCCATTGCTGGTGGGAATGAAAACTTGTGCAACCACTTTGGAAATCAATCTGGCGCTTTCTCAGACAATTAGGAATAGTGCTTCCTCAAGATCAAGCTATACCACTCCCAGGCATATATCTAAAAAAGGCTCAAGTACACAACAAGGACATTTGCTCAACCATGTTTGTAGCAGCTTTATTTGTAATAGCCAGAACCTGGAAGCAACCCAGATTCCCTCAACAGAGGAATGGATACAGAAATTGTGGTACTTTTACACAATGGAATACTACTCAGCAATTAAAAACGAGGAAATTATGAAATTTTCAGGCAAATGGTGGGACCTAGAAACAATCATCCTGAGTGAGGTATCCCAAAAGCAGAAAGACACACATGGCATATACTCACTTATATAGACTTATAAGATAGGATAAATATATTGAAATCTATACACCTAAAGAAGATAAACAAGGAAGAGGGCTCAGGGTAAGATGATCAATCCTCACTTAGAAAGACAAATGGGATGGACATTGGATGTAGGAGCAAACAAGTAACAGGACAGGAACCTACCACAGAGGGCCTCTGAAAGACTCTACCTAGCAGTGTATCAAAGCAGATATTAAGATTCCTAACCAAACCTCCAGCAGAATACAGGGAATCAAAAAAATGGGAGGGGAGTTAATACTACCTGGAGAGGACAGGAGTTCCATAAGGACCAAATATATCTGGACACAGGGGTCTTTTATGAGACTGTTTCTCCAAACAAGGACCATGTATGGATGCAACCTAGAGCCCCTGCTCAGATGTAGCCCTTGGTAGCTCAATATCCAAGTGGGTACCCTAATATGGGGAATAGGGACTATTTCTGACATGAACTCGATGGCGGGCTCTTTGACACCCCCCACACACACACAGGGAGGAGTAGCCTTGCTAGGCCACAGAGGAGGACATGGCAGCCAGTCCTGAAGATACCTGATAAGCTAGGTTTAGATGGAAGGGGAGGCGGTCCTCCCTTATCAGTGGACTTAGAAAGGGGCAGGGAGGAGATGAGGGTAGAAGGGTGGGATTGGGAGGTAAAAAGGGAGTGGAATAGAGCAGGGATACAAAGTTAACAAACTGTAACTAATATTAAAAAAATTAAAAAATTAAAAAAAAGACCAACAGAGCCAACAAACCTGGGCTCAAGGGGGCCTGTGGTGACCGATGCACCAACCAAAGACCATGAATGGAGAGGACTGTGCTCAGATGTAAACCATGACAGCTCAGTCTACATGTGGGATTTCTTTAAGAGGAACAGCGACTGGCTCTGACATGGTCTCTGTTGGCTGTTCCAGGATGCTCACTTCCTCCTGGAGGGGCAGCCACGCCAGGCCACAGGTCAAGACAGTGATAAGACTTGGTAGGCTGGGGTCAGCTGGTAAGGGAGGAGAAAGTAATGGAGGGAGAAGGGAGAGAACGAGGATGGGACCAGGATGAGACAGGGAAAGGGTTACAGTTGTGATGTAAAGTGAATACATTTTTAAAAAATGAAATTTTAAAAATAGAAAAACAGAATGTCATGTTTGAGAACAGCGTGGTTATTAAAGTCACAGTGATCACAGAAGTACTCACACTTCAGCTTTTCTGATCTGCAAAGTGACCCTTCAAATGAGTTCTTCATTCTTTAACTGTATCCACAAAGACAGTTTCAACTAGAAGGATAATAGATATAAACCTAACTGGGAAATATATTTGCAAACTGTTACCTAGAACATGTTTTAGTATCTGTCTTTATTGTTTGGGTATGTAGCAAATTAGACTCAGGCATATGTGGAGTCAAATTTACTTACTGAACTATTTTTGTAGATGAAACCAGAAATCATACCAAACTATAACTTAATAAGTAGGATGACAGTAAAAAAAAAAATCAAAAAGTCATGAAGAAGTAGCAGTTAGAGAGAAAAGAGAGAAGCATAGAATCAAAATCATATTTTGCCGAGAAGACGCAGAGATGAGAACATAAACAATAACTTCTGTGGAAAGCTCTTTAAAAGACTGATAGACATTCAGAAGCCTTTTGTTTTGCAAAGATATAAGGACAAGTGAGTCATGTGTTAAGATTCTTGTGTAATTTGTATGATAGTCTCAAGGGACTTTGCAAGGTGTAGGGTAAAAATTTGTTATGAATAAATGTACCAAAATGGATTTTAAAACATCTATTAAAAATTGATTATTGATAACATGAGCTACTAGGACAATTGGAAGACAGGGCAGGTGATTTTCAGGTGAAAAGGTAGAAAGGAAAAAGAAATAGACATGTTGGCATATGAAGTTTCAGAAAATGCGTCATAACAGATACCATCCATTTCAGGAGAGAGGCAAGGACAGAATTATTTTAAGCACAAGAAAACAAGCATGTATGTTGAATTCTTAAGAATGCACATCTGAAATCTTAGGGTCGTTTTGATTTGTATTTCCCTGATGGACTTGGGGAGGGGCATGCATGCAGAGGGTGGAGGAAGGGAGGGATTGGGACTGGAGGAGGGAGGAAACTACAGGGGGGAAACAAAGTGAATAAAGTGTAATTAATAAAGAATTTTAAAAAAAGAATGCACATCTGGATGGAGATAGATGCCATGAGAACATCTAAGTGAGTCAACTATAAAGCAAACAGCAGCTGTTTCTGTATTCATAATAAAAAGATACTATTGATCCCACTGGGTGGCCAATGACTGGAAGGGAGTTACAAAGGTTGAACAGAGAGGAACTTGTGTGACAACTGAGCTGGAGTTGTGCTTTGCCAATAGCAGAAACTAAATTAATATTTACTAATAAAAAAGTCAGAGTTGAGAGAAACTGCCAATTTGGCTTCTTTTTACTTGGTTTAGATCATGCCTCCTTGTTTATGGGCAAGCATTCCATATCTCACCCCACGTAGCTTGATTCCATGTCGCAACCTTTTTTCTATGAAGTAGATGAGGTAGAACCAAACTTCCCAGGTTGTTATGTCAGTTAACTGATGTCTACGAAACACTCACAGGCATAGAATGCAAGCTGTCCTGTGCTCAGATAAACTCAGAATGCCCCAAAGGCACACTTAAATCTCTTTGCCTTAGTGACACTCAGGAGTTTGTTCTTGAAAATTAAAACATTAAAAATTACTTTATGTATCTTCTATTTCTTAACTGTGAAATGTAAAATAATGAAATAAAAGAAAGGCTAAGTAAGCGCTAAACAGAGACTTCCTGACCACAGCTGGGCTCACCTTGGGAAGTAAGAGGTTATACTAAACTGTGACATGCCTCAGACAAAACTGTACACTGCTAATTATGGTTACTGAATAAAAGGGATTTTCGTCTTACGGAAAAGGGTTACCTTCGTTATAGGAGTAGCAGGTACATATGAGGATTAATAAGCCAAGCTTCAAAAGTTATATGCTATGTACTAATTACTCCCTTGTCCAGGATGGAGTATGTGTTGTCAAGTCTTCCAAGATAAAAGTCATCCTTCAATTCTGTGCCTAGAAATTTGTGCAGTTTGAAAGTCATATTCTTAAGAAAAAAATTGCAATAATTGATATTCATTTTATTGTCAGTCTAATAAAATTATCTACTCTCACTTGACTCTGCCTTTGCGAATAAGGGAAATAACTTACTATGTCTTCCAAATGTCCATCCACACTGTCAGGAGTATTCTACTGCCTCACTTTTAGGAGATGAAAATGTAGGTAGGGAATATTTTAGTGGGAATAACTAAAAAGCAAGAAATCCACACAATCCCATCTCCAGCAATTAGAGAACACACACACAAAAGGGAAAATCATACAAACACAATTAACACAGAATCTTTAATGTATATACATGTCCTTTGTATAACAAGGACTCTGTACCAAAACTAAGATGAAGAGCATTTGAGGAAGATGCTGAAAATCATCTTCATTTACACACATATACATGCTTATATACCTGCACATACATGTAAACACAGAGATACAAGCACACCCAAACATACATGATACATACATATCACAAGGGGGGAAAGACACAGCAAAGGTGATAATAGTGAAAAATTTACAACCAGTACAAGCACCAGGTATCTACCAGCTGAAGAAATGAGGGGGCATTTGTACTTTGTCTGAATTAAAACAAGTTTGAAAACCAAATTAATTACAAATCTAATGTACAAGTAGATACATGGTATTGTCCAAAACATTTTATTATCCTTGAATAGCCTGTCAAGTTAAGTCAGAATTAGGAAGCTATCACTCTAATATTCAATAAAATAAAGAATAAAGCTTTACAAAGAAACACAAATATCTTTTCTTAGTCCTATGACAGAGCCAATTTTCTAGAGCAAATCACTTCACTCTGGTCTGCAAGAAGGTAAAGTTGACAGGAGGGGCAGACTTACTTGGACAGTAGGAGCAAGAGACATAACATAGCAGAAAAATCATTTACAGTTCAGATGGTTGTTTGACAACCTGGTATGAGTGGGAAACTCCTAGACCTAATAGCTTTATAGTACAGAGATTTCCTGGATCTGGTAAGAGAAAGGGACAGTAGCCATTGTTTGGAACATTCTCAAGAGTAAATTCTAACATCAGGAGAAAATACTGTTTCACAGCCTGGTCCAGTTGTGGGGAGGGCATAGGTCTGAATGTAGCATCCCCCAGCCTTTTTTAAGCAGAGAAGTCTCAATATATGTAAAAGTCACAGGCACATAGATCTGTGGCACAAACCCATTGATGGGTGCAAAAATCAGTGTGAAAAGCATTGTGTCCCTCTGCAGGTCAACAATACAGCAAATTCAGTGATGGTATGTAAAAATACAGATTTTGAGAAGTGCTGTGAAATAAGACCACCAGAGACCCCAAAGAAATTAGAAGACTTGGGCAACTTAATCTGTACTAGTCATGAAATAAAACCCAATCTTCAGAGAGAATAAAGTAAGTCCTCAAGCCAAAGACCCTCTAGCTTTCAGCAAAAATGGAAACAACAAGGGAAGAAAAACACTTTCTGAAGAGACTGAGTAATCATTTAAGTTACAGCCAATAAGGCACATTCAGGAATTACTGGTCAGATAATTTAAAATAACTGTGATTAAACTATGAAACTCTAAGGTGAAAACATACACTGGTAAGCAAACAGCAATGAAAATTCTATAAAGTATTGAAAATGAGGAAAAACCTATGTCGTTAAGCAAGAGGTTGGAGACGAGCAGCAAAGGCATCGATGAGCCCAGAGGATATATAGTGCTCTACACATCTACTACGGCTTTCAGTTTGATGTTCTTATGGGACTCCTGGGGATGTGAACAAGTGGGTGTCCGATTCGTGTGCCTTTTCTTGGGCTTTTTTCCTTCTGCTCGTTTTCCTTGTCCAACTTCAATGTGATGGTCTTTGTTTTAATCTTTTGACATTTTATATTGTTAAATTTATATAATTAATCTGAAAAAGTAAAATAAAAAAAGCATGCCAAGATGGAATAAAAAGAGCTAGAAAGACTACTTAAGAACTGGGAGGAGAGGGGGAGGGGCTTAAAAGATGAGGCGTATTTGTAATTGATGTATAAGGAGAGCAGAGGACACACCAGTTAAAATATTAAAATGAAAATGCCTACGCTTCTCACAATCACTAACAGTCATCAAAGAAACCCAAATACCCAAAAATATGAAGCATGGTTTTATACACACACACACACAAAGAAACAACACAAATGCATCACTACATTCAGGCTTCAAAATGTTAAAGACAAACAGCCAATCCTGAGAGAAGCAAGAGAATCAAAGTCCTTGCCAGCAGAGGAAGACAGAGTGTGCTGCTAATAGAAGACAGAAAGATGATATGTTCAGTACAGAGAAAACAACTGTTATCAAACATTTACAGTTTTTTTTTGCCATGAAAAATTATACATCAGAGCAAACAAAATCATAGAAAGGAGAACTATAAAAAATACTTTAAACAACCTGCTGTGTTTTATTTAAAGGATGACTTAGATATACTGAAAATTTATACTTCAAATTCCATCTTAACTAATAAAAATAATTGATAAAATAACAGCAATAAAAAGAAAACACATAAAAACTACAACGGAAAACAGAGAAAGCAGAAAAATGGACAAAATGAAGCAAGAGGAAAATATTTTATAAATGTAGTAGATATTTAAATTATACCAATAATCACTTAAAGGCCAATTTAAACAGACACAAATTATCAGAATTATACCTATATTGTATGTTACCTGCAAAAAAAAATTCATACAGAACATAGTTGGCAGATAGATGCTTTGACCAAAATTTTAAATGTAAATTTAATGAATGAAAATTCAGTGAAACCTTTTTTACTATGACAGGATACAGGGGCAGGGAAGCAAAAGTCTCTATCAAGGAAATCATTTATTCAAAAGTAATTAATTCCTTGTTCAGCAACACTGAAATCTATACTGCAGTTATATGGGAATATCTGCCATTTGCATGCGGAGTGACAGCAGCCAAATAATGCTACAAGGTAAATATGACAAAGACTTTTAGTAAGCATATGCCCCACAACAATTAGAGTAGGAAGCTGAAGATCATAATGGTAGAAGAGGTAGAAAATACCACGTCTTACCTTGCAGGAATGAAATCCATAATCCATGGGTGGGAGGGAAGGAAGAAATCCATGGTGGAAGAAAGACAAGGCAGCATTCTGATCATGTCATGGTTGAGTTCAGGGCCAGGGATGGAGGGGTCTGGAGATGTGGCACAAATCCACGGCAACACAGACAACAACTTGGAAATCATGAGATGTTTAGATAGTTCTAAGCAGAGTTTTGACAAGATCGCTCTTATTTACTATTTTTTAAAATCACACACAGTGCTTTTGTTCAAATTCAACATCACATCACTCTTCTCCCTAACTCCATGACATCAATGCTAAAATGTTGTGGTTTTATTTATTTACTTTTTTCATACTCCACCAGTTCCAGTTTGTATTGCCCACACAGCCACGGGCGAAGGGCGTCCACTTGAGAAGGGTCAGCGCACAATTACTACATCTTTAAAATAGACATCTCCCTTCCCCAGTAGCTAACAAGCTTTACTAGCTCCCTAGCTGGAGATACGGGCTTGCAAGCCACTCCTCCCTCCATGTTGGAATTTTATTCTGACTTAATCTTGTGCAGTTCTCCTGCAGGCAGCCATAGCTCAGCTTCCTGGGTCCAGGAATGCAGTAGCCTGGTCACATCCAAAAGGCAATATTTTATTGTGCCCCACCCAATCTGTGACTCTTACAGTCACTCAGCACCCTCTTCCATAATAGTCCCTGAGCCTTTGGGGGAAGGGGTTTTCTATAGATGCCCCATTTAAGCCTGAAAACAGATAATTCTCTGCACTTTACCATTTCAGGGCTTCTGTTAATTGGCCTGTCCTATTCAGAAGGAGCTTCTCTAGGAGACGCAGGCATTTATGGGAATAAAAATTCAGATTTACAGAGTAATTTGTAACTATAGTAGATTCAACTCTGGAGCCTATGAGCTCCCCAGATGTGGATTGTAAGGCATATTTAGAGTGCCAGATATGCCTTTCCCACTTTAAGTCCAATTAGAATGTAATTGGTAACCCCATAACATCCATAACACTGCCGAACCCAGGTCTGTCGTTTTGTAGCTTGATGGGTTCACAGCTGGAAAAGATTATTGATAACTTTTCTCTTTGCAAAGGTGCCTGTGTATCACCTCTCACTAATATACAAGCTAGCATTAAGGTGTTCATATTAGTATTTTCTGAAAAAGTCCTGGAAGCTCAAACAAGGATGAACTCTGAATTCAGGAAGCGTCACAGCGACAGGGAAGCAGGGCAGCAGTGGCCAGAGAGTACACTGAGTCTCAGCCACAGTGCAGTGCAAGGTATGACTGCAAACATGTAGCGAGGCCTAGGAGCAAACTCATATTAGCAGACAGTGTGTGCGCCCTTGTCACCTTAACATGGAGCCTCGGTGGAGGATGCTGCAGACCAGAGAAAAGAAAACCTCATGGAACTGATTGGGAAGGAAAAAAATCACTTCATGCTATTATTTTGTGTCTTTCTTTATCAGCGATCTTTTTCATATATTTATATTTTATTATGTCTTTATCCACTTTTGGTTAACAGGGTAATGCTTGATATATGAGGAGTTTGGCAATATCTCTTTCCTTCCTTCCTTTTTTATTGAATGGTTTGAGGAGACTTGCTAACAGCATTTCATTTTTCTTTTTATTTTTTTCATTTTAACTTTTATTCTTCTCTCATATATAACATTCCAAACACAGTTTCCCCTTCCCTGCCCCTCCCATTTTCCCCACCTCTCATCTCTCTCTCAGATCAACATCTCTAAAAAAAAAAAAAAAAGGAAAGAAATATAATAAAACAGAGCACAAATCCTCATATCACAGCTGAACTGGCATCTCTGTGGGAAGAAAATGGTCCCAAGAATGTTGGATGCTTTAGTCCTGAGGCTAAGGGGCTGCACAATGGGCGGGGTTGTCAGAGGGGCTTTCAGAGTTCTTGGATTAGTAGCACCTGCCCAGAATTCATAGGTAATGATAAAACCAGTATACAAACATGAACTTCGTTCAAATAATCTGAGTACAGGTGTTCTGAAATTTAATTCCTGGACATGGGAAGTTAAGCACTTGCAGCAGAAAATCTGCAGTGTGACAAAGGCAAACAAGCAAACAGAACAGCAAGGATGTTTGAAAATGAAGAGATGTGTGTCTAAGATGGACAGTGATGCCCGAGGTAGACAGTCACATAGCACAAGGGGAAGGTGGGTTTTCTTAGTAAAGTTACGCAATGTTTTACCACCAACTTCCTATTATTGCTTAAAATTTTTCTGATTTTCCCATCGTTTCTTCACTATCCTGTCCTCAGTTTCATAACCTAGTGAAGGTCAAGAAAGGATCTGAAACATTGTTCATGGCTGCATTCACTCTCCCTCTGAGACAGTGAAAATTCCCCCATCAAAAGTATCTGCTTAAATGCTGGATGACGGAAATTATCATTGCAATTGAGAAACTGGGTCAAAGCCAATCGCAATGAAAACAAATGTGCCTTGAGGGAGCCAATTAGATTTTAAGTTGGTAGTGTGATTAATGACAGAGAATGTGTTTCCAGACAGTGGCAGCATTTTCTGTCCTGGCACGTGGCCTCATACAAGTGTCCTTGACACTCCTCCAGGTACTGTCTCCTTAGAGAGCTTTTGATTTGATTTTAATCAATTGATTATAAAAAAGAGTGTCTTCCATTGATAGGTTAGATATAAGATGCGACCTTCACTCACACATGGCATGACTCTATCCTGAATAAGATGCTTAGTTTTCTGAGACCATCATGCTGAGGGGAAGTATCTCAGAGCTCAGAGTGACCTCATGAGGGTCACTCAAGCATGTTCCTGTATAACCTCTTCCAGCACAAGATACCAGGGAACAAGCCACCAGTTTCTGGTTTTGTTGTTGTTGTTTGTTTGTTTGTTTTTACTGAACTGTGGTAAGCACACTGGAGCAGTCCTTGAAGGTGGCCTCAGAGGGCTCAGCTGAGGCAGGAGGCACTGTCCTTCACTTGACCCTGCACACCAATCAAAGCTATGATGGTCATCCAGAGCTGATGGCAGAGACTATGGCCAGCCATTAGAAGAGTTACACAGAACTCCTCCGTGTTCGTTTGTCCTATCATTGACAAGGTGGCAAAAAAAAAAAAAAAAAAGAGTGTCCTGAGAAAACATTGACATAGATATCTAGCACCAAACTCACTTTGGATCACTTTCACCTTTTTCTCTCACTTCAAGCTGCTCCTAAATTCTACCCAAGTTTAAAAATCAGGAACACACACAGAAACTGACACACAGGGTTGTTCTCTCTCTCTCTCTCTCTCTGAGAGAGAAAACTCAGCCACAGTTTTTAAAGAGATAAACCACACACTCTTCTTTGTAGAGAGTTTTAACTTATCTTGTAATAGACAGGCTTCCCACAGGATAGAGGAGAGGTCTTAATAACAGGCCTTGTGTTCCTCCTCTGCTCCAGATGCTGTCAAAGGAATGTCAAACATTTGTTTAATGACTAAATCATCAATGCAAATTAAGATGGAGGGAGCAGGTATCACTTCTTAGTTCCCAGGTTTTCAGGTGAAAAGCACATCCTGGAGAGCAGCACTGGGGGCCTTGCACCCTGTTAGAATCTTGTAAACCTGAAGATGGCCTGGACAGCAGCCTGATACACTGTAAACTGCTGCCACACTACAGCGGGCATTGAGTTCCCCAGAACGCACACACTGAGAATCTGTCAGCACCTCACTCTACGGCTATATGCAGACGTTCAGACTTCAAACTCACAAACAAAGAGAATCATATATGCTGAGATACTCCTTACAGCAGCCATTGAAAATTAATACATTGAGCTGCATGAACCTTAGGGAAGAGTGACAGTGTGGGTTGAATTGGAGACAGAAATGGAGGCTTTTAGCCAGAATTTAGATTGGAATTGTACATGTTTCACAGAGGGCTACCTCTATACTGCTAGAAGAAAGTAAATCAGAGACCTGAAATACATACATACATACATATATGTGTGTCTACATATGTGCATGTAAATGTGCATATAATAAATATGATATATATTATATCACATATTATATATTCTATATGCATAGTATACACAATGTATATACTAAATACAGGTTATATATATATATATATATCACATATTTATAATTTTTTTAAGACAGGGTTTCTCTGTGTAGTCATGGTTTTCCTAGCAATCACTCTGTAGATCTGGCTAGCCTCAAACCCACAGAGATCAGTCTGCTTCTGCTCCTGAGCACTGGGATTCAAGGTGTATGCCACCACCACCTGGCATATTTACAATGTTTTAATCAATCTATGTGCCATTTTAGTGAAGAAATTTTGTGAATCTTCCCATTATACTATAATTATTCATTTCCAATTACAATACATTAGAAAAACTTTGAAAATTTGATAATAAATAACTTTGAAAAATTGAAATTATGATGTTAAGTAACAAGATTACAAACTTCAAACAAAAAATTAAATAAACAAATAAAAAGGTGGGTGTCCTAGGATTTCGGCTATGAAACACCCTGAGCAAAAGGCAAGTTGGAGAGGAGAAGGTTTAATTTGACTTAAACTTCCACATTGCTATTCATTATTGAAGGAAGTCAGGACAGACACTCAGACAGGGACGGATGCTGGAGGAAAGAGCTGGTGCGAAGCCATGGAGGGTGGTGCTTTCTGGATTGCTTCTCATGGCTTGCTCAGCCTGTTTTCTTATAGAACCCAGGACGCCAGCCCAGGATGGCATCCCACAATAGGATGGCCCTCCCCCACTGATCTCTAATTGAGAAAATGTCTTTACAGCTGGATCTCATGGAGGCGTTCGCTCACCTGAGGCTCCTTCCTCTCTGATGATTCTATCTTGGGTCAAGTTGACACAAAACCAGCTAGTACAGTGGGGCAGGAGCATCCATGAATGAGCTTGTGTGAAGCAGACATTCATTAACTATTTCATATAGATAAATAGATAAATGTGTGTGTGTGTGTGTGTGTGTGTGTGTGAATGTGTGCGTAATTTGTAATTTTGCTGCTCAGTACTCTAGCAGGAGCCTCATACCTGCTGAGCTTCAATTCTTCCTCCGAGCTCTTCCCAGAATTCTAGAAAATTAACCTCACTCTTAAGAGGCATCAAGTGTTTCCATATTATCAGGCATAGGCTGTCAACTCAGTTATGTTTATTCACATAAACATTTAGTCATCTTAGAAGTCTCTTGCAAATGCTTATGATATAGTCAGGAACTTTGTCCTTACATTTAAAATCTTGTCTCTTGGTCTCCTTGTGAAGCTACTGTCTCCTTCAGGTCTTTCTATCTCCCCCTTCTTTCATAAGATTCCCTGCACTCTGCCCAAAATTTGGCTATGAGTCTCAGCATCTGCTTCAATACCCTGCTGGGTAGAGTCTTTCCGAGGCCTCTGTGGAAGGCTCCTGTCCTGTCCTCTGTCTTCTCCTACATCCAGTATGAGGGGCCTGCAGAGACTAATGAATCAACCAGGGACCATGCATGGGGAGGACCTAGATAGACCCCCTGCTCAGATGTAACCCATGGGCAGCTCTGTCTCCATGGGGTTCCCTAGGAAGGGGAGCAGGAACAGTCACTGGCATGAACTCTGTCACCGGCTCTTTGATCACTTCCCCCTGGCAAGGTGGCCTTAGTAGGCCACAGAGAAAGAGGATCCAGGCATTTGTGATGAGACCTGATAGGCTAGGGTCAGACAGAAAGGGAGGAGGTCCTCTCCTCTCAATGGATTAGGGAAGATGAATAGGGGAGGAAGAAGGAAGGAGTGTGGGAAAGGGAGGAGATGAGGGAGGGGACTACAGCCACCATACAAATTATAATAAATAATAATGATGATGATGATGAAATAATAATAACAATAAAATAAAATATTGACTATTGTAAAAATCTACCCTAGAACTTATATTTGGTTTTCATCTTTCTTTCCCTCCCTTCTTAGCTCCCATGGAATTTCCAATTTTGTTGCATTTGGGTGATGGAGCCAGATTCCCAGTCTCACCTGCCCAATGCACAGTGATGGCTCTCACACCGTCTACCCCCAGCTTAATGACTTTCAAGGAGTTGACCTACCAATAATGGCTTCAGACGAAGAACTTTGGCAGAATGATTTCATCCACTAAAACTTTGGCAGAGAGAAAAAATAAATTATGTTTTCGTTTTCACTTATTTATTTTTGTGTAACCAAATGATGACAAATATATGAGTTACTCTGCAGACTGTGGCTTCTTGGAGTCTTTTATGCCCCTTTCCCTCATGAAGCTCATCATCATCACTCTGACCATACTTTGATCTTTTTTTCATTGCAATCCAAACACACCTAATCCTTCAGCCAGCTGAGTAATGAATATAATTTTGAAAAAAATCAAAATCAAATATTCTGAGTGATTCTTGACATGTGAAAAACTGTGACCTCTGCACTCCAAGTGTGCTCCTGTCTTCTGCTCTGATTGCATGCCATATGAAAATTTACCAAATCAAAAAGGACCCAAAACTAAATAATCCAAACTGCAGTGAAACCAATCACACAATCTATGTGATGATGGTAGCAAACCTAAAGGGTCATGAATTTTATAGCTGGAGTCAATAATATAAAATATTTGATCAATAAACAAAGAAATAAATATGGAAAATAAAATTCCCATGTGAAATGTGCACACAGGAATACTTGCCATAGGAAAAAAATAAAAATAAACCTCAGTAATAAGGGAGGATAAGAAACAAAATCCATGTGTCAGCTTGAAGAAACACAGTTGCTCTTTCAGGATCACTTGGCAGTTACTAAATTGTGCTTTTAGGACCCCATTTCATTAATTTTATGTAATTAACTAATTAATTAATAATTAATTATGCATAAACCACCCAAATAATAGATCCAGGTTGTAAATGAGAGGAAAGTACAGGGTTATGGGACGTGAATGCGTAGTAGGTACCCTCCAGGATCACAGCATCTTTGCAATGTTCACGTCTGTGTTTTTACGTTTAACCAGGTGTCTTAGTTACCATTTCTATTGAGGCGATGAGACACTATGCCCACCCTCATAAAGGAAAATATTTACCTGCGGCTGGCTTACAGTTCAGATACTGAGTCCATTGTCAGTCCAAAACATTATAAAGGAAAATATTTAACTGGGGCTGGCTTACAGTTCAGATATTGAGTCCATGGTCAGTCCAGAACATTGTAAAGGAAAATATTTACCTGGGGCTGGCTTACAGTTCAGATACTGAGTCCATTGTCAGGGCCAGAACATTGAGCTGGAGCAGTAGCTGAGAGTTCTATATCCAGATCTGAAGGCAGCAGGAAGAAAGAGTGACATCAGTCCTGGCTTGTGCATCTGGATCACACTTCCCACTCCAACAAAGCCACACCTCCTAATAGTGCCACTCTCTGAGCCTGTGGGGTCATTTTTATTCAAGTCACCACACCAAGTGTTTTCTGATCACATGTGTTGTACTTGATAGTTTAATGCCAGTCTGGCACAAGCTAGTGTCATCTGGAAGAGCGAACTCCAATTTAGAAAATGCCTCCATACGATTGACAGGGGAAGGCCCGTCCCTTTCTGGGTGGTGTCACCCTGGGCTGGTGGACTTGCTCGCCAGAAGAGAGCAGGCTGAGCAAGTCCTGATGATCAAACCTCTAAGCAGCACTCATCCACGGCCTCTGCATCAGGCTCCTTCCATGTTTGAGTTCCTGCCCTGACACCATTTGCTTCCAGGCTCCTTCCATGTTTGAGTTCCTGCCCTGACACCATTTGATGAGTGATGTGAAAGTCTAAGCCAGACACACTCTTTCTTCCCTATATTGCTTTGGTTATAGAATTTTGTTCAGAAATAGGAACCCTAACTCAGGCTTGCACATGCCAGAGGTCAACCTCAAGTGTCATTCCTCAGGAAGACTTCTAGCTGTTTTCTGTTTTGTTTGTTGAGAAAAGATCTCTAGTTGACCAAGACCTCTGATTCTGCAGGTCTAAGTTTATATATGCATGGAATTTCCTTTGTGAGATTTAATTATCAAACAGGGTCCCTATTATTATTGCACAATTAGGACTTACTGGCTGAACTATTTCCCAGACCTTCTTTACCAGCTTTTATAAGTTGTACAGATATACTTAAAAGTAATTTAAAATAATAGAAATACTGACATTAACCATTGAGAACCTAATATGAACCTTTCAAACTTATTTTTTAAAATATAACCAAGTAAAACCTAGAAAAAGAATTCCACACAACTTTGCTAATGAACTTGACTTTTTTTTTCTAGAATCAGTAGACTGAACCTCCAAATACATTTTAAATTCAGCCCATTGCATTTTCAATAATATTTTAAGTACTAGGCAATTATAATTCTTTTCTCAATCTTTTGACTTTGTGCAAAGAGACTATTAAGTGAAACTACAGATATGTCTCAAAATTGGATTGCCCTTTATTTTGCTCTTCAGACCAAGACCAAGAAGACCTGAACTTGGCAATCAGAGTATTCAATGATTATGAGACTATTTTAACCAAATAAAAGAATAGGAAACAATATTTCTTTTCAAGGACTAGAAAAACATGTAAATGTGTTTCAACTGTGCTCTTATCATGACAAAACAAATAATGGGATGAGGCTGGCAGGGAGCTGGTGGCACAGTACCATTTCAAATCAAGAGTATGTGCCCATGCCATTCTGTCTGTCTCTTAGTGAGCTGCTGACGGTTACCTCACAACCTTTCTTCTTTTTAACTCACAAAGGTACAGGGACACTGTTGAGATGTTTGTTGGTTGATGTTGCCAGAATCTCTGGTGTAAAAGACCCTGGAGTTTGTGAACACTTGATTTTAATTCTAAGCCATCTTTATTTTATGAGTAAACACAGGGACAGTTCCGCGTCATTATTCCTTGACATAAGGCAGACTCCAGGGTGCTTAGATGTGAAGTAATGGTCTTTTTACAGGTTAAAGTTTTATTACATATTACTTTAGCTTATTTCTTACAAGTTCAGAGTCTCATTGAGTTTCTAGTTCTAGGAAAAGTAAACATGGTATTTCATGCTTTGCATTGTGAACCAGAAGTGTGAGTTGGTTCTCTTCAGTGGCTGCATTTGTTTCAGAGTTCTTCACAGTGTGTTATTCCTTTCCACCTGCATGTAAGATCTCTGAGAGTGGGGAGATGTGTCCCCAACATCTTTGTCATGTGTGATTAAATAGATTTGAGGTAAAAATACACGCTAATATGTCTAAATATTTGCTCTAAAAGAATGAAAGCTGCCAAGAGAATTTGTAATTTACTTTTGCTTACGATAGTGGGTTATTGACCAAAGAGAGAATAGAAAATGTAGCAAAATTGGTATGATATGTTTTCAAGTCTGGGGCAATCTGGAATTAAGGTTAGTTATCAGATAATTTTTACAAAGGGAAATAAACTGCTAGTAATGTTTATTTAACAGTATGAAAGCAGGCATACTGTTTGAGTCAAACTCAGATGATTCATACATTTCAGAGCTGCTCTTCACGAGTGTGCAACCCCACCAGGTCATACTCCTGGAAATTCTCAACTGATAGGTGGTTACTCATTCGATACTTTAAAAATGCCATGTCTGAGATATAAGAAAAATAATCATTTTCTCATACATTTGTTATCCCAAAATGATATGTAGCAGGAAACTTCTAAGAAAAAGAAAAGGTATACACACATCGAAAGAGAGAGAGAAAGATAAAAAGAGACATACATACATACATACATACATACATACATACAGGGGACTGTTCTGTGAAATACCTTTTTAATTGAGCATACAGCTTATGTACAGTAAAAGATAGATTCTCTTTGTAACTAAAAATGATGGCTAAGAAAATCCAACTTCAGGAAACTGAATCTGTAAAAAAGAGGAGGATAAACTCTCAGCAATATATGTTTTCTTGACCCTGTAAATAAGATAGAGGCATAACTGTTAAGAAATATATATGAATATTTCATTGTATGTTTAGCATATAAACACACAGATTTGCATGTATGTATGCATTTGTGCATGCACATATGTATGTGAATGTGTACATTCATGTGTGTATATACCGGAATATTTCCATTAACAATGGAAACTGGACCAAAACCCTCAATGCACAGTTTATCCCATATCAATACAGAGTGCTTTGGGAAAGATTGGAGCAAGGGCTAGGCAATGGTATATAGAAACTAGCTGTTTCTAGAATAGTGTGTGTGTGTGTGTGTGTGTGTGTGTGTGTGTGTGTTTGTCGACATATATATGAAATTCACTGTAAAGGAAAGACAAGACCCCTCCTAATTGGTCATAAAAAGGCCCTTGTTTTAGCATTGGTTTCTTGTTATTCCATACGAAGTTGAGAATTTTTCTTTTAAGCTCTGTAAAGAATTGTGTTGGTAATTTGATGGGAATAGCATTAAATCTGTACATTGCTTACATGGCCATTTTTACTCTGTTACTCCTGCCAAGCCATGAAAATGAAGATCTTTCCATCTTCTGATATCTACTTCTATTTCTTTCTTCAGAGACTTGAAGTTGTTTTCATACAGGTCTTTCACTTGCTTGGTTAGAGACACAGCAAGGTACTTTATGTCCTTTGTGGCTATTGTGAAGGGATTGTTTCCCTAATATCATTCTCAGCTCATTTGTCTTTTGTATACAGTAGGGCTACTGATTTGTTTTTAGTTAATTTTGTATCCAGCCACTTCGCTGGAAGTAAAAAACCTTCAGCTGTAGGAGTTCTGTGGTAGAATTTTTGGGGTCACTCATGTATACTATCATGTCATCTACAAATAGTGATACTTTGACTTCTTGCTTTCCAATTTTAATCCCCTTGCTATCCTTTCATTGTCTTATTGCTGTAGCAAGGACTGCAAGAAAAATGTTGAACAGATATGGAGAGAAGCAGAAAGTCACACATGGTATATACTCACTTATAAGTGCATATTGGACATATTATATAGGATAAACATACTAAAATCTGCACACTTAAAGAAGCTAAGGAAGAAGTAGGACCCTGGGTAATATGTTTCAATCCTTATTCAGAAAGGCAAACGAGATAGACATCAGAAGAAGGAGAAAACAGGGAATAGGACAGGAGCCTACCACAAAGGGCCTCTGAAAGTCTCTACCCAGCAGGGTATTGAAGCAGATGCTGAGACTCATAGTCAAATTTTGGGCAGAGTGCAGAGAATATTATGAAAGAAGGGAGAGATAGAAAGACCTAGAGGGGACAGGAGCTCCAGAAGGAGAGCAAAGAACCAAAAAGTCTGGACACAAGGGCCTTTTCTAAGACTGATACTCCAACCCAGGACCGTGCATGGAGATAACCTAGAACCCCTGCTCAGATGTAGCCCATGGCACCTCATTATCCAAGTGTTTTCCCTAGTAAAGGGAGCGGGGACTGTCTCTGACATGAACGCAGTGGCTGGCTCTTTGATCACCTCCCCCTGCACCCCGTCTCCCAGAGATGTCTTGCCAGGCCACAGCAGAAGACAATGCAGCCACTCCTAATGAGACCTGAGAGGATAGGGTCAGCTAGAAGAGGAGGGGAACCTCCCCAGTCTGTGGACTGGAAGAGAGGTATGGGAGGAGAAGAGGAAGAGTGGGATTGGGAGGGGAGAGGAGATAGGTCTACATCTTGGATACAAAGTGAATAAACTGTAATTATAAAAAACGAAAAAAAGAGGGAAAACAAAAAAGCCAATGTGATGGCATAGAGAAAGCCTTTTCTTTCCATCATATGAAATTGCATACCTCAGGTAATCTGAATAATATATTTTATTACCACTGAGTATAGCAACGCAGGGGCACACCTGCTGCCCCTGGAGAGCTGAGTTATGGATTATTCTATCTGAGAATTAGGTAGCCATTCCCTTAAAAGCCTCACTCTAGCTTAACATGAACAGGACTTCATTACTTCCCCTGCTGGTGCTGAGAAAACATTGCTACTGCTGAGGGCTTATCAGTGTTTTTGTTAGAGACTCAATTTCCTGAGGTAGATTTGTCTTAGCAGTTACCTGGCCCCAGAGGAAGACAGTGCAGCCAGTCCTGATGAGACCTGATAGGCTATTGTCAGATGGAAGAGGGGAGGACCTCCGGTATCAATGGACTTGAGGAAGGGCATGGGAGGAGACAAGGGAGGGA
>REGO01000741.1:194486-212713 GCA_010120015.1 Rhombomys opimus | reverse complement strand
ACTGGTAAAAAGGCAAGAAAGAGAAGGTATGGTAATAACAAAGAACCAAAATAAGCCAGTGGCAAAATATCACCCAGAATTCTAAAGTTTAGTAAACTCGTTAGATGAAGTTTCCACCACCAAAATGAGTACTTAAGTGGATAATAGGAACAGTTCAGCAGGGAACCATCCATATCTGCATCCGTTTCTCAGCAGCATATAGCGACCACAGCAATATTTTAAGTTCAGTTAAAATTGTTGAATTCTGTAGTTAGATGTTACCAAGTTGTAAGAAGAGGAGTTTAAATTTTTACTTGTCAGGACTTTGAAAACATTACATAGCCTCGATCGCGTGGTCTCTCTTTGTAGGTACGGGAACTAAGTTTTCCTCAGGGCTTATATGTCACCTAGGGTACTTTACAACCTGTGCCTTGTCCTTAGATAGATTGTATTTATTCCTGATGGTGTGAAAGCCTTATAATGTTAAAGGACTCTGCAATCTCATGCAGCTGTACATTATAAATATTGAATGTTTAAGGAGCAGAACCTTCCAGATACACATTTAAGAAGGAATGTTTCAAGTTTGCTAACAACTGAGCTTATAAAGTAGCAATATGAACAGTACAATCTAGTTACAATGTAAATTTCTATATCCAAAATCTATTCAAAGCAGTATGTAATAAACTTTCTATGAATTATATAATAATTATATAATATTATATAATAATGTATTTATCTTTGTGTGATACAGTCTCGTTCTCTAACCAGGCCCAAACTAAATGGCCTTAAGTCAAATGTGATGCCATCCTGTAAAACTTCTTATTTAAAAATAAAACAAGTACCATAGAGAGATATGTAAAATCAGGACCCACTATAATCAAACCAAAATGCATATCTTTATGTAAGCAAAAAATATGACAATAGAGAGGACGACATAGGAAGCAAAGAAACATGAATCTGACCTACTCCAGAGATGGCCAATAACTGCAGAGTCACAAAGGAACTGAATCTAAAGGAAAGTGTGTATTTTCCTTCTAGCAATTAGTAATTAAACGTCACAGTAACATGGCATCACTTTAGCATCTTTGGTTGTATAAAAGCACTCACATCAAACATCAAGGAGTCACATAAACTATTAATAATGCACTTAAGTGAATTCAAGTGGAGAGTGTGAACACAGCGATCATGGCAGCTACTTTCCTAGAGTGCTGGCTGATGTCTCTCAGAGGACACGTGCAAATCAATTTGAGAAAACAATTCTTAGCTCTCTAGCCCTTAACTGTGTGATACCTTTTAAACAAACAGGGTGCTTCTGTGCCATTATTCCCAGCGTGTAGCCGTAATCAACAGTAAGGAGCAAAAGAAAGATACAATCCTATAAAGAATAAGATGCTTGGATGGAATTCTCATCTTGTTGAACATGCAGGAGCATGACACTGAAGACAGGCAGTGTCTTTCACTGAGGAGAAAGGGCAAAGTTTGGATTAAGAAGGTAAGAAAAATTCAGGGTGGCAGAGTCAGACAGATCTATGTGAGTTTGAAGGCAGCCTGGTCTACAAAATGAGTCCAGGACAACCAAGGCTACACATAGAAACACTGTCTTGAAAAAAAAGAGGGCCACATCTACCAAGCAGGATATCAAAGCAGATGCTAAGGCTCATAGCCAAACTTTGGGCAGCGTGCAGAGAATCTTATGAAAGAAGGTGGAGATAGAAAGACCTGGAGGGGACAGGAGCTCCATGAGGAGAGCAACAGTACCAAGAAATCTGAGCCCAGAGGTTTTTTCCAAGACTAAACACCAACCAAGGACCATTCATGGATATAATCTAGAACCCCTGCACAGATGTAGCACATGGCAGGCTAGTCTCCAAGTGGGATCCATAGTAATGGGACAGGGACTATCTCTGACATGAATTGATTGTCCTGTTCTTTGATCACCTTTCCCTGAGGGGGGAGCAGCCTTACCAGGCCACAGAGAAAGACAATGCAGCCAGGCCTGATGAGACCTGATAGCTAGGGTCAGATGGAAGGGGAGGAGGACCTCCCTATCTGTAGACTTGGAGAGGGACATGGGAGGAGATGATGGAGGGAGGGAGGATTGAGAGGGAATGAGGGAGGGGGTTACAGCTGGGATACAAAGTGAATAAACTCTAATTAATATAAATAAATAAAATTAAAAAAGAAAAAAAACAAAAAGAAAAAAAAGGTAAGAAAATAAAACTGTGGTCCTTCCTCCTAAAATAAGTTCTCTGCCAAGAGAGGCAGTTTGCATTTCACTAAATTCCTAGCTCATGTACTACAAGGATGAAAAATGGTCATCCAATCAGTAAGATGAGAGAGTGTGAGTGCGGAAGATAATCTGAGACCAAGATGCATATCTATCAGATGTTTTTCCACTGCAGATGAGGAAAGATGAGAGGAAGGGAACTTTGCTCTTCATTGTTAATTTTCTTCATTGTATGTCATGTAGCAGGCCTGCTTCTTCATTAGAAACGCATTCTTATCCATGCCATATTACATCCCTTGCTGAGAAAAAGTAAAATTATAATTTTAATCTCTGTGAGAGTTACAAGATCTAGAAGTTTACATAAGTGAGATCTTGACAAAATTAAAAATAAAGCAACGCACAGCATATAATACCTTTCAGTATTATGTTCTTTAAATAAATATAGCTGTATACATATTCCCAAGCTCAGGTGAAATTAATGCATACATAAATGGATATTTACCTTTACTGGATTTTAGGTCATTATTATTACAATAATCATTGACATGAGGCTCTGGACACACCCACTACTTTAAGAGGAAACAACTCATCCTCATCCTGGGATTTATTTGAATTATGCTTTTCTTGTATTTTTTCTCTTAAGAAAGTGGTTACGGAACCCCCTTCCAATTCTTTATTTTCTGGCTACACAAAACACATTATATAACATTGCAGTGTTTAGTTTACACAGATAGTTTTTAAATTTTCAATTGAGGTATTTTTACAATACAATGAGGCTCAATTTATTGTATATTGGCAGAACTTTCAGTTGCATAATTTCACCGTTAAGTGATAATCACAGCGTTGAAGCAAGAAGTCAAAAGCATTTCTGTTGCTTTGTACAATAATTTCTAGACTTAACACTACTCCATCGATAGAGATTAATGAAGCAGACAGCAAATCTACTGAAGAGTATAGGAAATATTAGCCATCCCTTTAATGAGTTAAATCACTCAATAAACCGTAATCCATCCACTTGGGATCAAAGTGTTCTGATTTTCAGCTGTGATAGCTGGCATCCCTAATCCATGCTCTGCCTATCTGGTTGCCAGAACTTAAAATGAAGGGATTCTGGATCTGTTAATGCTGTTAAAGGGTGAAATCAGGCCTTTATCAGCATCTAAAAGGTGGCCTACAACTAACTGGAAATTCTTGCACGGAGGCAGTTTCTTCAAATAGAAATGAGTTGAGAGTTGAAGATTTTTCCTCTTTGAACAGCTAAGGAGTTTAAGCAAAAGGAGGGTCACTCTCAACAAATGTTCTAAGTGCTAATAACATCAGAAGCTTAATTGGTAAAATCAAGCTGAAACAAAACTAAAAATAAAAGTGGACGCTTATTGTGTTTGTATGTGTGTATGTGTGCATACATACCAGAGCTATAAAACCAGTGAAAAAGTAGTCCTAGCCTACGTGTAATTGGTTTCATATAATTTTTATAAAGAAAATATTCACTTTGTCCATGAATCATCATTTTCAGGACCTTCTTGTCTGAGAAGATCAGACGTCAGGTTCTAACTGATTCCAGAGTTCTTGGAAGTGAGGCCTACCACACTGTAGGCAATGCATTACTTTATTTGAATTTTATAAGCAACACAGAAAATTGAAGACTGAAGGAAAGCTTCTGTTGCATGGAACTTGGTGCTTGGGAAAAGTCCACAGGATGGCTGTTCTCTCTTAGCTTGTTGCTAAGTTCTCAGGTAGGTACAGAAAATCCCATTTAAGCCTTGGCATACTGCCGCTTCCTGTCAATAAAAACACCTAGCCCGGTGAGGTCTGTTTGTTTCTTTGGTATTTTGACAGCCACACTGGTCTGATTAAAGCCAGGAGTACCCTGTGAGCCATGACTTTATCCTGTACGGAGAACTATGCCTAGAGGACGGTCTTGCTTTCATTTCTCTTATTGTGATAAAATACCCTGAAAAAAAGCAGTGCAGGGCAGAAAGTTTATCTTAGCTCACAGTGCCATGTTAAAGTTTATCATATGGAGAAGCCAAGGCAGTTGGTACGTACATAGACAGTCGCATCACACCCACAGTTAGGAACACAGAGAAATGAATGTGTGCTGACTTACTTCAGGGCTTGCTGGTTCTCCTCACTCTGTGTCCTGCACAGTTCACAACCCTTTTCCTCCGGAATGCTGCTTCCCTCTGAGCGGGATCTCCTCACATCAATTAATTTATGTAGGACAATTCCCCTAAGAGGTGCCCACCAGCCAAACCAATGTAGAGCATACCTCCTGTTGGGCACCCTTCTAGGCTACTCTAAGTTGTGTTGGATTGACAGTCAGAGCTAACCACTATGAGCATTATTAGAGTGACACTGTGGCCCCATTCATTCTCACTTCCTCCTCCTGTGATTCCCACTGGGAACTGTCTTCTACCCACAGAAGGCTTGATGGAGTTATGGCATGGTTATTTGGTACTGTTGGTCACTTTAGATCTGCCCTCAGCAGATAAAAGGAAGGATGCCTTTAGCTCTGCTGAAAATGAGCATGTGGAGGTGCTTAGGGAGCCCACTTGCCACCCCTAACTCTTTGCAGGAGACTAGACTTTTGTTCCCAGGGCTCATCGTGTTTATCTGTCCATTTATTTCTTCACCTGTAAAGTCCTTATTCATCTTAGGATCACTTCTGAGAACCAGGTCTACTCTAAGTTTTCTAGATATAGTTCTAATTTGGCTTTGGATGCAAGCATTCTTATATGTACAGTCTTTTTCTTGTCTTTTCTTTCTCTTTTTGTTTGTTTTGAGGTGTGTGTGTGTGTGTGTGTGTGTGTGTGTGTGTGTGTGTAGCCTTTGCTGTCCTAGACTTTCTTTGCAGACAAGGCTGGCCTTGAACTCATAGAGATCCACCTGCCTCTGCCTCTCTAAGTGCTGACATTCTTTTACTTATTAAATGTCTTATGCATATATTATGTTTAGATTATGTAACTCAATGAAAGCCACTATATTAGTCAGTTTCTTATAAAATGCCTGATGCTTTTTTCATTATTACTTAAAGCTTTCCTTTTAATGTTGGTGCCTATCATTGACTGCCACACCTAAAACCAGTTTAGGAAATGATTGGATTAGATTAGATTTGATTGGATTTGGACTGGATTGGATTGGATTGGATTGGATTGGATTGGATTGGATTGGATTGGATTGGATTGGATTGGATTAGATTGGATTGAATTGGACTTGGTTGGATTGGGTTAGATTAGTTTAGATTAAAATAGATTAGATCAGATCAGATACAGGAGGAGCCTAGCCTGAGTTGCCAGGGTTTCTGGTTGGTTTCCAGACTGGTTTCTCTCTCTCCAAACAGCATTCAGGGTTTCTTGTCTTCTACTTGTACTCACTCAGTTTTGGCATTTTTGACATTGAACATATGACCATGCAATCAAGCTGTAGCTTCATTTTCTTTTATTTAGGAATAGTGGTTTTATGCTTTCTCTTTTATTTTTTTTATACAATTTCAAAGTGATAAAAAGATGAGAGATGAAAAACATTATTCCACCAGTTTCTTTTTCAGATGAAGTGGTCATTATTTGTTTTTGTTTGTTTGTTTGTTTGTTTGTTTTTTTATTTAGAGGCTCAATTCTGGGAGAAAAGAAAAACATCTTTTTAGTAAGACTCAACTCAAAGCAAAATGTCTACAATTAACTGATTTTAATGGGAATGAAAGCCATTAATTCTAAACATGGACAGTTCTATTTGAATACATCATGGAATTATACTGTAGTACTCTTAACTGCTAAATTATATAATAATTATTATATATTTAATTATTTATATATAATTAATAATTATTATATATAAATATACAATAATTATATATATACATATATATAATACAAAAATACCTATGACCTTTTGGAGAGATCAGAATTAAATGGTAGGTTATTCAACTACTCTAAAATTAAATCCTTGCTCCAGATACTCAAAATGCTGATAAACAGTAGCAAAACTGATCTTATTCAACACCTCTAAAGACGTGGTGCATTAAAATGCAAAGTGAAGGATGTGCATTTCAGTCCCAATTGCAGATGTATAAGAATATTCCATTTGTGTGGATTTGATGCTTTTGATTTAATTTTGAGGTTAATAGTATTCTTGATTACAGGGTCTTGTAATCTTTTCTCTCTCTCATGTATGTATATGCCTGTGAATGTGTATGTCTGTGATTGGCTGTGTCTGTGTGTGTGTGTGTGTCCAGGCTATACCTTATCATCTGGTGTGTATGCTCCTGACTGTCTGTGTCTGTTTGTGTGTGTGTGTGTGTCTCTTTGTGTCCAGGCTGTACCTTATGCTCTGGGTATAAGCATTTTTATATGCACATTCTTTTTCTTATTAAAAGATCATAGGGGAAATAATATTGTTCTGATCACTTTAGTCTACGTTTAAAAGTCTCAGTTCACGATGTGTCTTAACTGGCTGACATTTATTTCTCTGAGTTCTGAATGAGACTGTGAAGTGGAAGCACAGGTGTACAATACATTCTAGGTATCCTTCTGCTTGTTTTGCACAAAACTGTCTCCTCACTCTGTCCTCACCAGATAAAGAGCAGAGGCACAAAACTAGCTCCCAAGTCTTTTGAGTGGGCTGCCAATCCTGGAGACGAGAGTCCTCTCTCTCCGTCCCCACAGTGTGGCCTTGTACCATCATTACATTGTAAGGTTCCAATTCAAAATATTAGTAGAGAATAGAGACAAACATCCAATTTAATACAGTGTTCTTTTGCTCTGTCCTTATAGAGTCAAGAAAAGAGCAGCCATCATCGAAAGTTATGGTTACTTCCCAGTTGATTGGCTCCCCTGTTTCCCCTTCATATGTGGGACTTTTGTGATCTTCCCTAGCTTCATTGCGCATACATTGTCTTACAAAAATAAAAATAAAACAGCAAACCCTACTTGGGTTGAGAATGCTCAGTTCTCTTATCTCCTTTTCTTTGTGGGTGACGACTTCTCCTCTCATTACTTTGTCTCCTGCTCAAATTGTTTTATTATATAAAAATGCTTCTTTTCTGTCCTGTCTTTTCAAATATTTTAAATCACCTGTAGCTTAGGGGCACAACAAATCTTTGAGGAATATTTGCTGACAAGTGTGGTCTGTCTGGTCAAAGATACATGGAAGATGTTCAATGGGTAAATCACTTAATATTTGTGGAGAGGATTACCTACCATGAGGAGGGAAACTAACTTTGTTTTCAGTCTACAACCACTTTCTTATGAGGCTGGTGACTGCCTGTTGGTTCAGATGTGCTGTGAGTCAGCACAATTAGGCTGTTAGAACTTACAGCAGGGAACACACTTGTTCTGTGTATACAATGGGAAAGTTGAAATGAAAATGTTATAACAATTCTATTTTCTTTTTAGACACTATGGTATCTGTTGCCTTTCTACCAGTCAGCCCAGAATCCCTGGGACTAGATCCCAATGCAAACATTACCCCTTCATGTGCACTTTCTATTGACACACTTAAAAGAATTTGTTTTCCCTGAAAACCTGTTTTGACAATTTATGCTGTGCTAGTCTGCACCCTTTATGTTCACTAGTAATGATCTTAGCAACATCTATAAACATTTCAGAATCAGGGTCCAAAGGAAGAATATTAGAATACCAATACCATGGTATTTTTGTCTCAACTTATTGTTTGAAGTTTCTCTTTATTTATTTTAAATTCTAGCAAATAACGTTGGGCCAAAATGTAGATGATGGACATTCTTTTGATTGAAACACCAAGACTTTTAGGATATTCATCTGCTGCTATAATAATTTATTGATAGAATTAAGATACATACAAATTGATCACATTTGCCATTGATATCATTCAAAATGCTTATCCCTCATTTTTTCTAAGTTGAATGAAAATGAAAATATGCCAAATGCAAAAAAAAATGAATGCTTTTATGGATAAAGTTAATTTTTTTCTTTTTTTCTTTTTCATTTTTTGTTTGTATTAGTTACAGTTTATTCACTTTGTATCTCTGCTTTCTTATAGAACCCAAGACCACCAGCTCAGGGATGTCACCACTCACAATGGGTTGGACCCTCCTCAACTAACTGAGAAATCTCTCAAACACTGAGAAAACGACCTAGAGGCTTGCCTACAGCCCCATGTTATGGAGGAATATTTTTAATTTCTTATTAATTATAATTTATTCACTTTGTATCCTCCCCGTAGCTCCCTCCTTCCTCCCCTCCCAATCCCTCCCTTTGTCCACCAATACCCCTCCCCAAGTCCACTGATAGGGGAGGACCTCCTTTCCTTCCTTCTGATTCCAGTCAATTAGGTCTCATCAGGAGTGGCTGTGTTGTCTTCTTCTGTAGCCTGGTAATGCTGCTTCCCCCTCAGGGGGAGATAATTAAAGAGCAGGCCAATTAGTTCATGTCAGAGACAGTCCCTGTTCCTATTACAATGGAACCCACTTGGATACTGAACTGCCATGGGCTACATCTGTGCAGGGGTCCTAGGTTATCTCCACACATGGTCCTTGGTTGGAGCATCAGTCTCAGGGAACACCCCTTTGCCCAGATTTTTTGGTTCTGTTGCTCTCCTTGTGGAGCTTCTGTCCTCTCCAGCTCTTACTATTTCCCACTTCTTACATAAGATTCCATGCACTCTGCCCAACAGTTGGCCATAAGTTTCAGTGTCTGCTTTGATAGTCTGCAGGGCAGAGCCTTTCAGAGGCCCTCTGTGTCAGGCTCCTGACTTGTTTCCTGTTTTCTCCTTCTTCTGATGTCCATCCTCTTTTCTTTTCTGGCTGGGGACTGAGCAGAATATCCAGAGTCCTCCCTCTTGATTAGTTTCTTTAGGTGTACAGATTTTAGTATTTCTGTTACCTTGCATCCATGTATATGGATTATATGTGCATGAGAGTGAAGTTGATCGTGTGAGTCATTTGCGGGCACGGGATCTCCTCGAGCTGGACCACAATGCAGCTGTTTACCAGCAAACTTCGATGCTGGGAACCACACTCCGGACTTCTGGAAGAGTAGTGTGCTCAACCCCTGAATTTCACTATTTACTCACAGCAGAACATAGTTGTCATCCCATGTGGGCAATAACAGCATGGGTGACACATCACACCTTTTGCCTTCTGTTGTGTTAGTAAGAAAAATCCAAATATGTACGGATGGGGGAAATTTCAAGATTTAACTATGCCCATGTACCTGTTAGGCTTTTTATTCCTCTGGTTAAAAAAGAAATTTCTTGCTTGTGAGTTAAGCTTCATTTGCCCGAACACATAGTGATAGCTCCACATTGCTTGCCTCACTTTAAAGATTTTTAAAAAATTTTGCTTCTTTCACTCAGCTATCTTAACCGACTATGATTTTCAAGATATAAAATCAATATTCAACCACCAAAAATGTTGATTCAGTGCTTCTTAAACAATCAGTTCTATTGAACCAGAGGCATAAAATAACAATAATAAAGGTTGGTTTTAAGAGGAAAGTAAAAACAAAACTAAAGATGAATGTTCTAGAAAGAAAACAAGAGTTGTCTGTGAGATGACATAGACACACAGGCAACATTCAGCAAGGAATGGGTATTAAGTCATGTAATCTCCATTAAAAAAGGGACTGTTTTATCAATTTGGGGAACACAGACATGGGGATCAAAGTGTCTGAGGAGCTGTCTCTTACTTCACCCCTCATTGTGTGTTTCTTTACTTTCAGCATCTCATGTTACACGTAAGGAGCTTTCTATACATCCTTCCTGCAGAGGAGAGTAGGCACAGTGGCACATGCTGTAAGGTTGTTCATCTGGCTCTGTCTGGGATCTTCAATATCCCGCTTTCATCTTGTGAACATGCAATAAGCTTGCCTACTTCTGGCTCTATCTCATCTTCCTCTGGTGTCCTAAGGCACGAGAGTCCTGCTATCCTCATCTTCTCAACTATCCTACAGGCAGTGTGCAAGCTTCATCTGGAAGTTTTCCTCCCTGTGGGAGCGGTTCTCCCCTGACCATTCAAGCATAGCTGTATTCTTTCTCAGCAGTTTCCACCATTACCCACTGCATGAAATCATAATTCTTTCATGTCGTCAGGTGTTTCCTGTGACTGGAAATAATACAGGTCTTTCATCTTCTACACTTTAGTATCCCTGTGGCAAATACTGGCTTAGCATTCAATACATAGGAGATCCTCAGAAAATGTTTAGTATCAAAGTGATTGATCAGAGGAAAGGCAGAGACACTTCCCCAGGTGCTTAAGTGAGACTCTGTTAAAGAGGAAATACTTTTATCAAATGTCTTGTTTGTTCCCCAAAATGTCATTTGTCATGCTTAGTCAAAAACAAACAAACAAACAAAAAACTTCTCTTTCATGTTTTTTTTTTTTATTTTTAAATTTTTTTTACTAAGATATATTCCTAAACTTCACAATTTTTTTTTCTTAAATAATATGTTTAGGATGCTGAAGCTTACAATTAGGCCCATATGCTCCATGATCAGTGAACACTCTGTACCTACTATTGTATAGAGATGAACATTAATGTGGCAGTCTTGCCATCTTCTGTAATGATATGTCAAACATTTCCTTCAGTTTCATAGATCCAAACACGGCAGGGAACGACTGGCCACCTCATCATGCTGCGTGTGAGCCCTCGGACAGTGGGAACCTGGTTCCCACTTTAAGATTTTGCACACTTTTCATTTATTTAATGAAAAAATAAATTAAAGAGAATCTGTTCTTACTTTTCCTCACAAAATGCTAGATTTTGAAGCTATCCATCCATTTGAAGACTACGCTTTCATGTGCAAAATAGGAAATTAAACTAGACATTCACCACTTCTGATTTTTATCAGTTTCAGTTTTATGCCTGCATTGCTCATATATTTAAGTGAATTGTGTGTCCAACTGTTGAAAAATAAAGGGCTCCCTGGGGAAAAGGAGGAAATTGCAAGCGTCTTCATGAGTATCTCAGGATGGGTTTGCTTTACTGTAGTCAGGATAGAACAAACTGATTATACAAAAGAAGCTGTTAGGTATTTGATTTGAACATTTTGATGGATTTTTTCTAACTGAGCCTGCTTTCTTGGAGGGTAAGCCAAGGCCCATTTCTATTAGGCCCTGCTTCTATGAAAATGACACCTCTCACTGGAGTCAAAGTTTAATGTAGGAGGTTCAGGCGACTCATCATCAGGAAATGCTAAAACTTCTTGCTTGCAAGCGTGTACCCAGAATCTCTCAGGAATAATGCTGACCAGCTCTTCAGAAACTACTATCTATGTCTTAGACATATCAGCCAGAATCTAAATGTGAATCATGCTAATGCTGGGAACTTGAATATTCAACATTCCTAAAGCCTTTAAGGTGCCAGAAAGTTTGCAATTAATGATGTTTTCCAACCCCGAAGTCACTTGATGAATGTGGAGCCCGTAGCACATCTTTCCGTTTTACGTTCAATATAACATGTACAATAAGCACTTTCTTGCAGTAATTTCCACAAAGCAACTTAATTTTTTCATTTTTCAGCATACCCCTAAGTCCACAATGCTTTCAAGCAGCAAAGGATTCTCAAAGTCGCATTTTTCTCATTAAGAGACCAGTGGATCTGACTTTAACTGCATCAACTGCAACGAAGTCCTGTAGAGCTGAGGTTTCCGTCTAATTACATCACTTCCCCTGCACACTTAGACTAAGTTCACCAAGTCTCTTAGATCTGTTGCTGTGTTACACACCACAGATAAAAAGCTAGGCTGGAAGTCCAAGATTCATGAATCACCCAATTACATACATGTGTAATATATTTAGGCTTTGTTACTGCTTGGTGGTCATTTTTTCTATCTCTAAATTTGTAATCAGACCTACAATTTTTTTTTCTTCAAAATGGTAGCATTCATAGGCTCCAGAGATTGAGAAACTTTTTGAGTAATATATGCAGTATGAGTAAAAAATAGGGATAAAATATATCGGAGCTTAGATTTAGGTGGAGAAAACATGTTTGTGGACAGAAGAATACAATATTTTTTAGTTCAACAAATGAACATCTGCATTTTTTGAGTCTTGAATCAATCAATTACAATGATTTCTTAAGCCAACATATTTTATTCTTGTAATAATCTTCAATGGACAAAAGTAAAGAGTTCTCATGAATATTTTATTTTTACCTGAGATAAACCATTTATTATAAATTTTCATTAAAATTAGGTTATATAAACTTCAGAGACACTCACAATCTTTTGCTATTGACTCATAATGTTCATGAATGTTGCATTAAAATCTTACTTGCCTGTTAATAAACACAACCAGGTTTGGATCTGCAGCCAGCCAGTACCAATGTAAACACCATAGCTCCTCACAGTTCAGGTATCAACACTTGCTGTGGAGCCATCCACAGGAAACATTTGTAGACTAAGGCAGCCAAGCTACCTGTGGAGGGCTGTGGCAGGGGCTAAGTGGAATCCCTAGCAATGCAAGAAGATCAGGCAGTGATCCAGGGATTTCCTTGTTGTCTACCTACAGGGCATTCATCACCCTAATGGACTGAAAATGAATGTGTTGCTAATCCTAGCATTTGAAAACCTCTGCATTTATTGCTGTGCTCAATTTGGAAAACAAGGCAGTTTGGGAATGATAATAAAAAAAGAAAACAAAAACTAACAAATCAGCAGATGACTGTGGTCTAGTTGAGTTGTAATTGTTGCATTGACATTAAATAATGGGTGATTTGAGATTAGAGAACTTTTTCACATACACAATGGAGTTGTTGTATAATCTTTGCTTCTGCAGGATTGGGGGGTCAAATGTTTCAGCTTGTCCTCCTAAACTAAGGCATTCTCCTCCTAACTTGCATTTGATTCTTGTCTTTTCCACTGTACCAGGAAATAATATTAAATGCCCGGGGTCCAGGAGACGCAGACTGGTCTCTGTGCAATACAGTCAGGGGTATTCCTGACATGGTGGTCTCTTCTGTGTCTTGCTAACGAAATCCATTTCCATGAGATTACATGTATTGATTTCTGGGCCCATGATGGAGTATGATTCAGAGGTAGCATGCATTTATCTTTGTAAATAAATGATAAAGTAGCTGCGTACAGATGTTCTTTAAGTAATGTGGTCACACAGTGATACAAAAGCTGTGATCTTTAACTTTGAAGAAATCACAATCTAGAAAGCAATAGCTTTTTTATGATTTTTATCATAAAAAGCAATTTTTATGATTTTTTTTGTCAGTACTATGGGCTAAACCTAGGATTTTCTTTTGTTTTTGTTTTTGTTTTGTTTTGTTCTGTTTTGAAACAGGATCTGTCTGTGTAGCTCTGGCTGTCCTGGACTTGCTTTGTAGACCAGGATGGCCTCAAACTCACAGAGATCTGCCTTTTTCCACCTTCACTAGTGCTGGGGTTACAGACAATGCATAGTGTGTAAAAGTCTTGGCCTCTGATTCAAAACACAAGAAATAAATTCCATGAAAAAGGTGAAATACAAGGCTCCTTTACAAATTCTGTACATTCTTGAGAATATCACCTTTTGCAGAAGGTGATTCTTTGGGGGTTTTGTTAAGCCATCTAATTTAGCAGCCCAGAAAATATTTAATAAATGCTTTAAGGTACAGAAGAGCATGTGAGTTTGATGTCCCAAGGTTAAAATGCAAGCACCTTGGAGGCTGAGGCAGGAAGGCTGTGACTTTTCAGTGAGCTGCACGGTACATATATATCCACAAACTCCAGAGACACCAGTCCCTGCCCTGCAGGGTTACAGCTAAATCTCAGCCTCTTCATTGTATCTCATGTGTGTCCAAAGGACCTGAACTTAGGCTAGCAAGTCGGCTCAGCAATCTCTGTGATTTATCAAGCCATCTCAAAACCCAAACATATTCATTTTATTTCAACCCGTTTAATGAAATGAAATTTCATTTTACAAACAAAAAATGTGGCCCCTCGTGGTGTTCAGTCAGCCTTACTACATTTAGTTTTAAATATAGTTAAAGCGTAAATGGTCACGTAGAAGAAGTGAAGGTAGTCAAACTTATTTTCTCAAGCCTTATAACCACTTTACCAATGCTGCTTTTCTACATATATTATTTATAAACAAGACATGCCAATCTTCAATAAATTGTACACTTATCTTTGAATTCACAAGCTCCTAGCTGTGACAGAGACAATTACGTAATAGTGAACTATAAAAATAATTTTTAAGTACCAGACTGAGTTATGAAGCTGGGAACATGGCTCAGTGGGTAAGGACACTTGCTGTGCAAACATGAGACTTTCTTTCAATTCCTCTGCAGCTATGAGAAGAGCACAGAAGGCTGTGCACTCCTAAAACTTCAGCCCTGAGGTTTGGGGGTGTGGGAGAAGCTGAGACACAGAGATCTTGTGGGCTTGCTGACCTCCTTACTACTTCCAGATTCAGTGAGTCATCTTATCTCAAGAAAATAAGGTATAGAGTGATAGGTCCAGGCAGCTGGCGTCCTCCTTTGGCATACACACCCACATACAACCACAATATGCATACACCACCCACACACATACACACACACACTAATGATGAGGAGGATAATTATGATGAAGAAAAATTATGTATTAATGATTTTGTTTTGGTAGAGTAAAACACACATGAGTATTAGAAAAGCTCAACCCCAGTCACTGTGTTTGGATCCTGGGAACACATTCCTCCCAACACCTCAGTGAGTATCTGACCACTGTTCAATGTTGCTTGGCCAGACTATGCTAAGGTATGGTTCTGGTTTTAGACAGCCTCTTCTGGTCTTGAAAGCCATACACAGATGATTATTGCTCCTGTATTGTCTCCAGTTCCCAGAGGACAGGGCTCTCTCTTCCTTCTTTCTCACTTGTCACTGTTATGAGCTTTGACAGGCTTGTATGTACAGCCTGCTGACAATCAGATAAGATGTCATGAGATTGTTCTTTTACACATGATGACTCTAAAAGAGTTAAAATATAAAGTATGCAGTCACATATCCAAAGAGAGAGAGTATTGTGTGATAATCTATTCTCTATAACAAAAAATTAGTATTGATAATCCAGAAAAATAATTATTTCAAGTACATGATTAAACACAATTACTTAAGAAATTTCGTATAGTCTGTCTTCAAGATTTTTTTTATTACCGGAGCATCTAATGCTATTCTCTACTGAGGTAACACAAGCCATTCAGGACAGTAGGGCTCCCGTCTTTCTTAGTAGACACTGGTAGGAAAAGCAGTGTAGAATAATTAATACACATGAGATACTGTAAGAAGTTTAGTGGTAAAATAGTAGAATAAAATCAGCTTTAACTTAATGTTAAAGGAAGCCTTTCAACAAGTTAAATATAACGTAATTTCAACAATAAAATATCACAATTACAAAAATAACCAGTGTCCTAGAGGGAACAGAAAATTCTAGAATGGATTTAGGATGGGGAGGAAGAGTGTGGGCATCATTGATATGCAGTGAGTTGCAGACGCGATTCCTGTTGTACCCAGAGCAGAGAAGACTCTCTAGTTTGTCTTATTTGGTGTAATGAGAGTCACTGAAAACTTTGAACAAACAAATGTCATGATCAATATTCATGCGTGAAAATGGTTCCTAATTTGTATATGAAGCCAAGATTTGAAATCAAGGTAAGAATGATGTTGTCGAAATAGAGGGTGAGAGGAAGGAAAAGGTCAACAACGAGTCCCACATTTCTGCCAAATTACGTGAATAAAAGAAATAACAAAACCTAAAATTTCCATTGGCAGAAACAAGAACAAGTTGGGAGGAAATTTAAGGGCTTTGATTTTAGACATGAAGCATGGAGAGTCATCCAAAGCATCCCACAGGCATTTAAGTAATTATAAACAAACTTTCAGAACAGAATTCTGAACAGGAGCTAAGTATTCAGAAAGCATCACATATGGAATGTTTGTACTGGTAAAGACAGCAATTAGATTTCATGTGATATAGCAATGTATTATGGAATTCTGATTGCATTTTTTATTCATGATATATAATATGCCAATTAATTTTTGCAACGAGAATTATTTCCATGAGCACTTGAAGACAAATGAAAAATGTTGATATTGGAATACTTCAAGTTAATTCTGGAATGAACAAATATATAGTTTTGTAAAAATAGTATTCTGTATGTCATTAAGATAGTTTTGATGTAGTTATGAACACATCAACTTAAGAAGTGATACCAGGAAAATGAATATACTAAGATAATTCTCAAATGTACAGTAAAGAATATCAGGAAGCAAAGACAATAGCTCAGTCAGTAAAGTCCTTGCAGAATGAGGATGAGGGCCAGATCTTGACCCCAGAATCCAGCTTCATAATTTGAACATGATGGGCTTAACGCAAGCCCATTTCTGGGGAGGGAGACATAGATGGATCCATACAGCCTTCTGGCAAGTACACCACGCCTAACACATGAAATCCCAGCCAAGTGAAAGACCCTATTCCAAAGCACAAAACAGACTGAGGAATAACACCTGATTTGACCTGAGGCCTCCAAGTGCATTCACACACACACACAAGAATAACCACAAATGTAGTGGGAATAAGTTATTATTGACACTTCATTGTTATCAAACAACTAAACACTTTATAATGCTGATTTAAGTAGAACGTTCTTCTATATAAATACTTTAAAAGGTAGGCATTTTAGAAACAATAAAAAACTGAATTACACAAAATAGTTATTTTCTATAAAGAATATAGAATACTTTTATTTCCTAAAATATTATGGTAAAATAAAAGTTTATATAACACATAGAACATAGTTATATTATGTACTCCTACTAAAACATTACCTTTTAAATAATAAATGATTAGGTCATGCAATGAATTATTCTCCAAAAATGAATGTAAACATCATGAGCTTTAATTTAATATTACAAGAGACAATGCTAGTTAATGTTTTTCTTTAAAAATTTAATCATTTATATCCATTGCTTGTCTTATAATTATCTTAAACATGAAAATAAATTACTCTCTAGAAGACCTAGTTTAAGGTTTTTGCAAGGTGTTCATAAAAAAGTGAAGCTAAATTAACTTAATAAATACTTAAGTATTGCATTACATTACCTGGTGCCTCCAATACTTATCAACATAAGTGTGTTTGGCATTCTAGGAGATAAACTCCTGGGTGTATCTCAGATATATTCATAAGTGTTTTAACAGAAGGAGCAAGACACTCTCTACGTATGAGCACTCTGGTGGTTTATGTGAAAATGGCTCCCTAAACACAAAGTTCTCTTCTGTGGATCTTGACCCCGTTGGGGGTCCAATGACCTTTTAATGAGGTCACCTAAGACCATTAGAAAACACAGATATTCACATTGTGATTGATAACAGTAGCAAAATTACAGTTATGAAGTAGCAATGAGAAGAATTTCATGGTTGAGAGGTACTATAACATAAGGAACTGTACTGAAGGCCCAGAGTTAGAAAGGTTCAGAACCACCTCCCTACACTTATGTATTTGAATACTTAGTCACCAGTTGGTAGACTGGGAAACCTTGAGAGCTGTGGTCTTCTGAAGGGAGGAGTGTCACTGTGAGCAGGCTTTGAGGTTTCTAAAGGCCCAGGCCGTTCCCACTTACCTTTCCCTGCCTCCTGCTTGAAGATGAAGACATAAGTTCCTAGATACTACTCCAGTGCTATGACTGCCTGCTTTCTACCATGCTTGCTGTCCTAATGGTCATGCACTCACACTCTGAAGCTGTGAGAGCCAAACAACCCTTTTCTTCTGTACGTTGAATTGGTCATGATGTCATATCACAGCAATAAAACATAGCGAAGACTGACAAAAGGTGCACATGTGCTGTGATACCCACGTGAATAAAAGTGGTAAAAGGAGATTCCTAATACAATGTTTTATGCTTCTTCATCTCCCCACATGCAAGGAATCTCATTGCATGTTTCTGACATTGTAAGTGGTACCATACCTTCCGGGCCATAATGGCGTGTCCTCTCCTAAACCAGGAGCAAAACATACCCTTCTCCTACGTTGCTTCCTATCAGGTATTTGGTCAAATAATAGAAAAGTAACTTACAGAAAATG
>REGO01000741.1:131338-194016 GCA_010120015.1 Rhombomys opimus | reverse complement strand
CCTCTGACATAATCTGACTGGCCTGCTCTTTGATCACCTCCCCCTGGGGGGAGAGCAGCCTTACCAGGCCATAGTAGAGGACAATGCAGCCACTTTTGATGTGATCTGATGTACTAAGATCAGAAAGAAGAGGAGAAAATGTATTTTTAATTGAAAAATAAATACTATGGTTTTCTCTTGCTGATTGTGTTCTTATGCTGGTCTTTAGCCAACCGTTTGTCCCTGGTGTTTGTTGGATGTTACTGGGGACACCAGGACTTCTCAAGGAGAAGGTGATCAGATGCAAGAAAAGCAATAGGGGAGGGGGTACTGGGAGAGAGAACAGAAATCAGTGGCCATTGTCTCTGAGTCAAGATAGGCTTTAGGGAGTCTAGGCGAGTGACACTATCTGAGACTCTCAGCAGCAGGGGATATGGAGCCTGATGTTACTACCTCCTGGAGACAAGTGGTTCCAGGGAGGGGAACACCAACCCTCCATAAAAATTTCTACCCAAAATTTGCTTTGCCTAACAGAAGTGTAGGGATAAAGATGGAGCAGAGATTGAGAGAAGGATCAACTAATGAATGTTCCAAATTGAGACCCACCCTGTCCTAGCTGTGTTGCCTTGCCTGGTCTCAGAGGTAGCAGTCCTGCTGTGCCTTGATGTGCCAGGGTAAGTTGGTACTCTTTGAAAGGGGAGGAGGAGGAGAGGGAGGGGGATATGAGGTTGGGACTAGGAGAAAAGAAGGGAGAAGGCTGTGATCAGGCAGTAAAGTGATTAAATAAATTAATTAATAAAAAGAAAGAAACTGCAAAATAGTATGGTTTCTGCACTATTTTAATTTATTAAGCATTATTTATTTAGTTATGTGTGTTTGCATGTGTGTCTGTGTATGGGCATATCATATGCAGGTACCTGTGGAAACCAGAGGGGGTGTTAGAACCCCTGGAGCTGGAGTTATAAGTGCTTGTGAACCTCCTGGTGTGGTTGACAGAAGCCAAACTTGGGTCCTCTGGAAAAGCGGTGCTAGCTCTTAATATTTAAGCCATCTCTGCAGCTGCTCTGTGAAGTTTTAATGGACATGGTTCACTAATCCAGTGTTGCAAATAATACTTGAAAAGGAATGTCATATGTCACTTCAGATAATCCCATTTTCTGATTCATACTGAATAAACGTGTTCCCTTTCCATGTTCTGCACATATAGGCTTTGATTCTACAAACTCAAACTAAAAATAAATGTAAGACCATAAATACTTGTCTAAAGACTGCGTGGCTTTGTGACTTTGCTTTGTCTCTGTGTCAAAATACCTGAGATAAACAGTATCACAAGGAGGAATGTTTATTCAGAGTCTTTACTTCATGGTCTCCTGGTCTGGATTTTTTTTTTTTTTGACTTGTGGAGACCCAGACCCTTACCACAGAAGTGCTTGGTGCAGAAAAGCTGCTTACCTCATATCAGCCACGAAGCAAAAGCAGAAAGGAAGGGGCAGGTATTAACATGTCTTTCAGGGGCTCATCCTTCTTTTCTTATTTTCTCCAACAGGTCCTTTTTTAATTATTATTTTATTTTTATTAATCACATTGTATCCCAGCTGTAGCCACCTCCCTCATCCCTACCAATCCCACCCTCATTCCCTCATCCCCTCCTATTCCCACCCTCCCTCCCTCTTCTTCTTCTATGTCCCTCCCTTAGGCAACTGATAGGGGAGGTCCTCCTCCCCTTGCCCCTGACCCTAGCTTATCAGGTCTCATCAGGACTGGTTGCATTGTCTTCCTCTGTGGACTGGTAAGGCTGCTCTCCCTTCAACCGGTTCCTACTCTTAAAAATTTTACAATATCCTCAATCACCATCAGCTAGAGGTCAAGTATTCAAAATTTCAGGTTCAGGGTATGCTTAACAATCAAGTTCTCACTCCAGTCACACTACATATTTTATCATTGGGGAAAACATTTTTATAATCCCCATAAACTATTTAGATGAAGACTGTAGTGTTTATGTGTTTGGTTACACTAAACAACTTTAAGGATACATGTATGTTAGGGTCAATAAATTTATCTCGATTCTTATGTTCTGTATTTCATTTTGAACCTAGATCAATTGTGCCACTATAGACTCTTTATTAAAATAATATTTTTCATAATTGTATTTCTTATTTACAGATTAATGGCACAGATGTATGTATACATTATGTTCTGAGTATTTGTCCATCACCTTGGAAGGGCATCTCCAGTATGCCCTAGTGTCTAAAATAAATGGATGGAGAGATTTGAGAATTTGCCCAGGTTGCTTACTTTTAAAAAATGAATAAAACAGAACATAAGCAACATAGGTCTATGTGTAAATGCATACTAAACTATTTGTGTCTATGGTGTGACTGACTCCGACATCATCACTTTCTAGCAGTGTCATGTTTTGTCCTAGCCCTGTAGGACTAAGAAATCTCTTTCCTACTAAAAGATAAGTTAAGCACAAATTCTTAGAAAGGAGGAGAAAGTCCAAGCTTGTTTGTAACCACCTGGCTCAAACAAAGCTAACAAAGTGTGAATGAACTGTATGAAGTTGAAAGCCAGGTAGGTATCTAATATCCGGGCTAGCTTTAAAAGTCCACTTGACACAGCTTGGAGTTACCTGAGAGGAGAAGTCTCATCTGAGGAAAAAATCATATTAATTTTCCGGCATGCCAGTGGACTGTCCTGCTTGTTAATGAATATTGGAGTGGCACAGCCCAATTTATGAAGGGTTGTCTTTAGAAATATGATCCTGAGCTTAATAGGAAAGCTACTTAAATATACGTTGGTGAACAAGCCAGAAAGCAACATTCCTCCATGATTTCTGGTCAAGCTCCTTCTCCAGTTACTCTGATGACTGCCCTCAGGGAGGGCTCTGACATGAAAGTGTAAGTGAAATAAAATTTTTCTTCATGTAAATTGATTACAGAGAATTGTATCACAGCAACAGAGAGGGAACTAGAACATGCTAAAATAACAAAACTAGATAAAGACCCTTGTAAGGACGTTGCTTCAGGTTAATAGTCCATTTTGCCTTCTTACCCCCTTAAAGCTAAGAGAAACTTCCAAAGTTACAATGAAATTGTTCCATGTACTAAAAAGTAAGAGAAATGGTTAAGAACCATCTTAAAAGCCAACAGCCATGCAAGTGTAATGACTGAGCTTTAAACAGATGATTCATAGTTGCTGACCGGATATGGATCCCTGAAGGAAATCACAAAAGAGGCTGCTGACATGTTTAGCTTCCACAAAGGTTCCAGAGAAAACAATGTATGCTTCTGAAGTGTTGAGCCAGAGTTCTATAAACCGGAAACTATGCCTAACCTCCTGCCTACTGTCTACTCAAGAAGAAAATGTAATTGGTTTGCATTAGTATAGAATCATACAATTGTATATTTTTGCATGCATATCACAGCCATACCTCTTTAATGTCATCATAGAATATTTTGAACTGTAACAAGAAATGTAAAGCATTCTCACCAAAGAGGGAGTATTGGTAAATTTTCTCACTGGTGTGACAAAATACCCTACAGAAATTACTTGAGAGAGACAAAGAGACAGAGAGAAAGACAGACTTTCTAAATGTAGGCAGTGCCATTACAAGAGTTGGGCTCCAAAACTGAACAGAAAGGAGAAAAGGAGAAATTGACTTGAACAGCAACCACCATGATGGAATAGAACCCTCTTTACCTGTAAGTTCAATAAGCTTCCTCTCTCTTAAGTTAGAGGGTCCTCTGAAATGCTCTGCCCAACAGGGGATCAAAGCAGATGCTGAGACGCACAGCCAAACTCCTGGCAGAGTATGGGGAGTCTTATGGAAGAAGAGGGAGATAGAAGGACACAGAGGAGAAAGAAGCTCTACAAGGTCACCAAGGAAGTTAAAAACCCTGAGCCCAGGAGCTCCTGCAGAGACTGATACACCAACCAAGGACCATGCATGGAGAGGACATAGACCCCCTGCTCAGATGTAGCCTGTAGGCAGTTCAATCTCCATGTGGGTTCCATAGTAAGGGAAGAAGGGTCTGTCTCTGACCATGACTGCTCTTTGACACTCAGCCCTGGTGATGCAGCCTTACCAGGCCATAAAGGAAGAGGATCCAGGCCATCCTGATGAGTTTTGATAAGCTATGGGCAGATGGCAGAGAAGGAGAATTTCCCTTTCAGTGAACTAGGGGAAGGGGATGGGAGGAGAAGAGGAAGGGAGGATGGGACTGGGAGGAGCTGAGATAGGGGGCTTCAACTGGGATATATAATGAATAAATTGCAAAAATTTTAAAAAATAAAAAAAATACAACTTGAGGTCAATCAAGACTTAGTGTTGCTATCCTGCAAATATATAAATAAATAAATAATGCAGAAGGTCTCTCTTGAAACTGTAGAGTTGTGTCTCTAGACGATTCTAGATACCATAATATAGCAGGAATAAGCTGCTCAAATGGTGAAAACTTAAATCCTAAGTCAATTTTTCTTTTTGCTCCATGCATAAAACATTTGCCAAACTATTCTAATATATTCATTTATATGTTTAAATGTTTGCAAAGTAAATACTTTGGCCAGCATCTCTCTGTATATAATCATGACCATTTAGAGAAGTAATGACTCTCTCTTTTGAAAACTGATGGTCTTAAAGTGCATTATCAAGGACAAATTTATCCGTCTCCAGAATCTCTTGCTCACAAATCAAGTCGGTAACATATAAATAGCATAACATTTTCAGGCAGGAAAAGGAAATTCATGAAGATGACATCAGTCACTCATAAATTTTGTCAACAAATGCATAGTAAATCACGTGCACTCTGTCTATGGAATCTATTTTGAGTTAAGCACATTTTGTCGTTCCTGGGAAGAACAAACTTCAGATATTGCCTTACCTTCCAGACATATCTGAAATTACATCTGTGCCAAATGATACAAAGAGCAGTGTGGTACCTGAAGAACTATTTTAAGAGGCGCCCTTCATGTATCTGTGTAAATCTGATAGGAAAGAGGGCTGTAAGAAACAGCAGCAGAAGAGTTCTATCCTGAGGGTGTGGGTAGCATTGTGTATGCTCTCAGTACACAATGGCAGGCCTGTGAGGGCATGCATGCAGAAGGGTTCAGGGCGAGTGGTGACAAGTTCACCTGCAGCTGCATTTCTCGTGCTCAGATTCATTTCTTAGTGAATTTTTTAATTTTTATAATTTTTCAAAATGAATGGAAAATTTTTCATCCTATCCATGGTCAACAGACACCACATAATATTGAATATAGGTGATTTAAAACCAAAATTTACTTCAAAATGACACAAATTACAAATCCCTAAATATTTTTAGAAAGAAGCTAATGCATATATTGTTGAAATGCTCAACTTTTGTAGTTCTACATTAGCAGTGAATAGTTCCTATCATGGTCAAAGTGGCAGACAATAATTTAATGTAGTGGGCAGTGATTTAGAATGAAAGTCTGTCCACATACACAGAGTTTGTGAGGCAACAAACTCCATCTGTATTCAGACAGCATATGGATCTGCAGAAAGCCAATACATGGGTAAGGATGCTTCAAATCCTTTGAGTTATCTAAGAGACTATTTACTTGCATTCTGTCTTAGTTTTAATCATATTTTCAGAGTAAAAATTCAAATCCAAGTCAAGTTTCATCCAATGCCAAACTTTAAACAACCACCCAACCTAATTCACTTCGATGGGAAGATAGAATCATACATAATACCTGACTATCATAATTTGTGGCATGGTTATAAAAACTAAAAGTATTTTTATTCATGAAAGGATTTTGAAAATTCCAAAATGTTGGCCTGGTTTAAATAATCAAACCAGCAGACTCAATAAATTCCCATCACTCATTTTAAACATGAAAAGTCAGTATTCTGCAGCAATGAAAAGTTAGAAGAGACTCAGGCAGTTCCACCATCAGCAACCTAAACATAAAAAACACAAAAGAAAATAACAAAAACCCTTTAAATGTTCACTGTCATGAACATAACTTCTTTCCAAAATTTTATTTCAATATAAACACAGTTGAAACCTTATATTTAATTCATACAAATTCAAACAAACTCTTTTCTTATATGTTACCCATCTTCCAACACACACACACACACACACACACACACACACACACTTACACACCTTCAAATGGAATATGAGAAGACCATCTGTAGGACTTACTTTGTTTTGTTATTTTCCTTTTCCACAAGATAAAAATATCCACCAATTTCCTGGGGTCATTTTTGATCGATAGGCACCTGACCTCTGAAAGCCTGATAAGTGGTAACAGGTATTTTTAGGTCTTTTTTCCTATTTTCAAAAGTCACCCTGAGGATATAATCAGTAGAAAAGGAATGAATGATAACACCTTGGAAGAAATTGTTGCTTCAACACTGAGGGACATCTTAGCCTCCTACTGTGAGGCTATGTGGATATGTTGGTTTTGTTTTTTCAATTTTGTTTTTCTTTTTTTTTTATTATTTGAGAGTCTTAAATGCATATACAGTGTGATTGGCCAAATCAGTCCATATCCACACCCTTTAACCCCTTCAGGCTACCTCCCAGCCCTCCTACAGTCCTAGCTGCGTGTGTTCTGCTCTCAGTGCACTGAGTCCACTTGATGCCAACAGTATGTACACGTGACTAGAACCATCTGCCAGAGCAGTGGCAGCCCACTGGGGTCACATCCATGAAGAAAACAGGTGCCCCTCTCCTTAGGACATCAACAGCCAAAAGTGCCCTCACTAGAGTGAGACATCAACTCCTCCCCACACAGCCCCTGAAAACACAATTTTGACTGACTTCACCGTGTTCCAGGAAAAATGAAATAATAAAACTTTCAGGTAAATAGACTGACATGGCGCTGATCTTCCTGAATAAGTAGCCCAGACCCACAAAAAAAAAGTGATAGGCATTCTCCTTCAAAGGCAGATCCCGTCTTTGAATCTTTTTTTAATTCTATTTTTTTAATTAATTACAGTTTATTCACTTTGCATCCCACCTGTAGCTCCCTCTCTCCTCCCCTCCCAAACACACCTTCCCTCCCTCTGTCCCACCCATACCCCTCCCCCAGTCCACTGATAGGGGAGGTCCTCCTCCCCTTTTTTCTGATCATAGTTTATGGGGTCTCACCAGGAGTAGCTGCATTGTCTTCCTCTGTGGCCCAGTAAGGCTGCTCCCCCTTGAGGGGGAGGCAATCAAAGAGCAGGCCAATCAGTTCATGTCTTTGAATCTTTAGAAACCTCTGTTTAAGAGAATTGTGGAAGGCAGAGAACTGGATGTTGGTCATGTGGAAGTCTATGGAGGACAGTTAGGGGAAAGAGGACAATAGAGCTATTTTTCAATAGATCATACAGAAAGTAAGTACCAAGAATTTGAAAAACACCTGATCACTAAGAAAATTCAACTGTGGACTCTGATCTCAGCATTGCTCTTCAGATTTCTTTATTTATTGATATTATAATATAAATATGTCATTTCCCCTTCCCTTTCATCTCTCCTTGCTGTTTTTCTAATTCATGACCTCTTTTTACATAAATTATCATTATATACGTATATTACTACGAGTCTGATAAACAGTTTGTTTGCTTGTTAGTTTGTTATTCCCCACATGAGGACGTGGGGCTTGAATTTCAGTTACACCACACTGTGAGATGTGGCGCAAGCATTCCTTTGTGCTACTCCAGTTGGACGTGGTGAGTGGATCGAGGGCGAATCGGGATGGAGTGGAGATCTTATTTAATTCAGGTGAGGCTTTCACAGTCCTGGAATATAGCTTTATTTCCTGTGACTGTGACAATGTCTAGGACAGATGATACTTCTGGCCACCAATCCCAGCTTGCCAACCTAGAGTTACTTCTCCCGGACTCTGTCTTTCTGTATTGCCTCTTGACACTATGATGCTAAATGATAACAGTGTGAAGGGATTTATTTATAATTTTAATATGTCCCATTTTGCTATTTTTCAAATTTCACTTATGAAACAATCAATACAAAATTAAACAATAAAGCAAGGCCATTTGACATAGCATTTTAATGAACTATATAAAACATAGATGGTATTTTGGACACAAAAAAAGTAACAAGCTTAGTCTAGTTATCTGAACATGACTATACTCTTTGGACAGGTGCCTAAAACCAAAACGTCCTTAGAGATACTGAACCATGTGAATATAAGTTTGATTAGGGGTCGGGGAGCCTGAAGCCCAGGTGAGAAATAACACTGATCCACTGGTAGTAACTACCACCACTGCAGCGTCTCTCATCTCTAAAATGCCCTGTGTAGTTTGATTCTGGTTTTTACAGCTCAGTGTATTAATGTTTTAGACATGAATACTTGAGTGTCCTGGCTTAGGTCTGCATCCTAAAATTAGATTATATGCAAATGTGGCCCCATCCTGATACCAACCCAACAAGTAAGGGGATGCCACATGTAGACTCAACACGAAAGTGGATGAGTCTGTGTCCCCATCAACCAGAAAGTCCCAAATGTCTGTAAAACACAGGTGATCAAATAATCTGCTAAGACATACAGCTATGATATGATTGTCATTAAACAAATACTACAGGAGACACACTGTTGAGGCAAAAGAAGTTTCAATTACAGACACCTGCCTAAATGTTACAAGATGTAGTTTTGTGTTTAAACAAAACTGTCATATGTAAGACATTGAATGAGATTCATTATGTTTTTTGTTAACAATTACAGAATAAACAAGAGCTGTGTTTTCTTTTTGTACTTTTCTCCCTTCACAAACAATTATCCTGTGTGAGAGCTGGACCCTGGGGTAGAGTTTGGCCTGTCTCTTTTTATAGCACATTACTTATTCCAGATCTGTTTAAGGGTTGCCTCAGTGGTTGCTAAATAAATACAATTTGTACTTAAAGCAAATAGTAACATCATTTCAAATCATAGCAATAAAAATTGAACATAGCTCTGTTTGTGTATGTGTTGTTGGTAGTTTCCTGCTTAAACAGAAACAGTTACTTGTCCTTACTATGTCTTTTCATTTAAATTATTTCTTAATGTTGCAATGGCGTTAGAATTAATCAGCTCCATCTGCAGACACAAAAGACATGACACAGAGAACAAAAAACTCCGAGGACAAAACTCTGCTTCCTTTCACAGGCAATAGGGGAAATTAGTGTCATCACTAGGTTGAAGACATAAAGAGACTCAAAATTAAAAATCCTTTGAATGTTTCCAACAAGATTCCTATAATCAACTAGAAGATAAGTAATGATGAGAGCCCTTTAAAACAGTATTGTTCGCTCCATTAGAACTGTTTAAATGTACCCTACCATTCACCAGAAATTACACGAGATTACTGCAGAAACCATGCCATTGTTTCAGTCAGGCACCCAGATGTTTTAAGCATTACTCTCCCCACCAACTGAAGGTTAAAAAAACAAGGTACAAAACCAGCTGCAGTTACAAACCTTAATTGTCTGGCTTGGTCTACCACATAGGTGTTTAGTTGTCCTGACAAGCAGGCTATTCTGAAGAGTTGGGTAGAGATAGGCCTGAGATATTGTGACAGCATGTGCTAGAATAGGACACCCTTGCTAAATGGAATCAAATTTTGGATAATTCTTCAAACTAACTCTTGCCATAGCCCTTAATAAATGGATACGGTATTTGTTAAACTCTTAAATATATCTTTTTTACATAGTCCTTGCTGTTTAAGATCTGGTAGGATGGGTGCAGAGACACAGACACTTTTGAGTATGCTTCATGACCATTCTCAGACTTATTAATATTGATTTTGCTTTAGTGAATCATGGTTCAGAAGAGATAATTTGCCACAGTTTGCTCTTACTATCTGAAGAAAGAATAAAAGTTAGTGACATTTCAGAAAAGAAATTCTAGTACACATTTTAGGAATTTTTATTTTGTAGATACCTATGCATCTGTCTTTTCAAACTGTTCCACAAAAAAGAAACAGAAGAAACATCACCATAGAAGGCCATAGTCACCTTGATACCTAAACCACACAAAGACCAACAAAGAAAGAATTTCAGACTTACCTCTCTTATAAACATTGATGCAAAAATACTCAATAAAATACTTGCAAACCAAATCCAAGAACACATAAAAAATATCATCCACCATGACCAAGTAGGCTTCATCCCAGGTATGCAGGGGTGGTTCAATATACGGGAATAAATCAATGTAGTCCACCATATAAACAAACTGAAGGGGAAAAGAACCACATGATCATCTCCTTAGATGCCGAAAAAACATTTAACAAAATTCAACACCCATTCATGTTTAGAGTCTTGGAGAAATCAGTGATACAAGGCACATATCTAAACATAATAAAGACCATATACAGCAAGCCAACATCAAACTAAATGAGGAGAAACTTAAATCAATTCCACTGAAATCAGGGACAATGCAAGGCTCCCCACTCTCTCCATATCTCTTCAACATAATTCTTGAAGTCCTAGCTAAAGCAATAAGGCAACTTAAAGGAGATCAAGGGGATACAATTAAGAAAGGAAGACGTCAAAGTATCACTAGTCACAGATATATGATAGTATACATGAGTGACCCCCAAAATTCTACCAGAGAAATACTTCAGCTGATAAACACCTTCAGCAAAGTTGCTGGATACAAAATTAACTAAAAATATATCAGTAGTCCTCCTGTATACAAAAGACAAAAGAGCTGAAAAAGAAATTAGGGAAATAACACCCTTAAGAATAGCCACTAATAACAAACATAAAGTACCTTGGTGTAACTCTATCCAAGCAAGTGAATGACCTGTATAAAAAAAATGAGGTCTCTGAAGAAAGAAACTGAAGAAGATATCAGAAGATAGAAAGATCTCCCATTCTCATGGATAGATAAGATTAATGTAGTGAAAATGGCCATCCTACCAAAAGTAATCTAGACAAACAAGAGAAGGGTGCTAACAAGCCCTCTCAAGAATGATTGCTATTGTCTGGACATTTCCACTCTCATTCCAGTTTATCACATGTCTACAACTCTTCACTCCCAGCCATGTATGCAGAATTTGCCTAGTAAGACAAAAAGAAAGTAATAGCTGAAAAAGCAGAAAAAAAGGAAATGTGTATAATTGTTTAGACTGCTCTGTTACTCCTAAAACTGAAATCCTTTTTCCTAACAGGGAGTTGTCTTAATGAATTGCATGTTGACCTGTCCCTATTCATCTTATTGTGAAACTGGTATCTGAATATATGAATGTCTAAGTTGGTAGCACAATTTGCATGCCTTGCTTTGACAGTCAAACACTTGTGCCCAGAGCAAAAGCATGCAAATCATCACACAAGTCTTGTTTGCATCTTTACAGATGAAATAATTTGACTTTGTCCTTGATAATAAAGTTTGGAAGAAAAAATTCCAAAAAGTAAGATAATAAAAAATTTATTCCAGTATTAAGTCGCCATGTAATTACTAGACTCAAATATCAACCACACCTACAGAGTGCAAGCGCCAGCCTGTTCCCAATGTCTGCATGCCTTTTTTTTTTAACTTAAATTTCTAAGGAATATGAAACATCTGTCTTTTTCAGTCTCTTCACAGCATTCAATCCTATGGACAGATGTTTTCAGAACCACATTGTCTGTGAACATTTAAAGGAAGAGTATATTTGCATAAACTCTGGGAATTCCAAGCTTCCGAGCTTCGTGCTTTCCATACTGTTTGAGTTTCTTTTCTTTCCTTTTTTTTTTTTTTTTCAAATCAACATTTTTTTGTTCTGTACCCATCATTTTGTTTTCCTCCTCATAAAGCAGACATTGTGTGCACACATCTGTTAAATCTGGGCTGCATTTATTACAGTTCTGTTCTTCCAGAAACAGGAAGGATTAATTACCACAGACCAGCTCTAGAAGCACCCCGTGTTTCTTAACACACAAAATTAATTCAGAGTTGACAAAACTCTTTCAGACACGGCCTGCTTCCTGCTGAGGGCGCTTTATTAGCATATTTTTCCCAGAAAAAAAAGTGCCTGATAGACCCTTTTTACCTCTCCTCCGAGTTCAATTTGTACAGCACTGAGTGACAGGCAGTAAAATGGCTTGAACATATCTGAGGCAAGTTGCCAAAATCCTCCCGATAGCAGCACTTTGGAGCCTTTGTTCAGAGTACATTAAAGTCACAGAAGGGTCATGTACTGTAGACAGCACAGGGCAGGCAGGATGTTCTCAGAAAGACAAAACAGCAGGTGATAAACGACATTAAATAACAGTGAGAAGTTACCACAGGCTAAATTAACTACTGGAGTGAAATGTTCTCAGCTCGAAGGCTATATTAACAGTGAATTTATAATTAGGCGATTATCATTCTTTTTAGTGTTTGAGGAAGTCTATACGTAAAAATGATGAAGACAGCTCTATTTGACTCTGGAGACGTGCTGCTGGAAGTGGTCCTCAAAACACTGGTGAATAATTTTTCTTTCAGCATTTATAAAGTCATTTATAAAATAAGTGCTTGTGAGATGGGTGGACATTTGACGACCCTGCACACATACATACAGATGTGCAGGTGTACATGCAAAGATCATTAATAAGCTGCTGTCTCGTTGAGTTGCTAGAAAGTCAGGCTATATCAAATTATGATCTTGCGGGTGCTCCCTAAATTAGACAGACATTAATCTCCAATCTAAGCATAAAATTTTGTGTTTGTTATTCTACTAGAAACTGGGTCCTTAAAATGTATTTCTCTTCTAACTCTGAGGAATCCTTTTATGACAAAACCATGTTTGATTTCTGTTTTGACCCACTCCCCACTCCCACCCCTTCCACGGCCTCTTAGAATCTAAACAACTATAATTCAGTCTTCTGGTGAGTGTGTGAGAGGCAATTGCCTGCTTATTTTATCATGGACAAGATTCTTATAAAATCATCATAGACCAACAACGTGGTCAAATGCCTTAAACAAAACAACAGAGATAAAAATAATGAAAGAAAAAAATAATAATTAAAGTAAGACAGTTTAAAGATTGCATTTTTAAACTCTTAAAATCATCGTTTCTTCCCAGCATTTTTCTCCCTTAGCCTTATGCTGAGTCCAGTGAATAGCTTCTCATTTTCCTGGTTACCCATAAGCACCCCTTCTGGAAAGAGGAACTGGCTTCCTTCTCAACAGTGGCCACAGCACACATTTGCCTTTGGTAAGTTCTCACCATTCCACATCACGCACACTTTCCAGACACAGACCTTGTGAAACCTGACCACTGCATCATTGGCAACCACGCCGAGTCAGTCTAGACACGCTGCAGTACGTGGTTACAATCGAATTTCCACAATAAACTAGAACCCATTCATTCATAACTTTCCCCCAAGATTCCCCTTCTGGGCCTTTAACTCTCTAGGCTTAACTTCAGCCAAAAGGTGAATATTTGGAAAGTTTCTGCTAAAGCCATTTTATCAGATATTGACTTATATGACTCAAAAATCATTTTCCATATGACTGCAGGAATTACTGCCCCAAAAGAGAAGACCATGAGGAACTCACTATTATAATTTAAAGTTTGAATCTGAGTATTCCACTGAGAGACAAATTCAATGGCTGGAATGAAAGATTCAAATTCAAAACCAAAATGTGTTCATATCCATGCATATTCCACTAAAACATAAACGTGTGTCCACACACAGAAATTTGTTTTTACTGTTTTGTATATCTCCACATACAAACTTGCCATGTTACTTATTTTGTCTTGTGAAAATTATGGACCTACAAACTAAACCATTAGATGATTCCTAGTTTTAGAATTTCAATGTCTGTGCTCATCTTAAGCTTTTTTTTATTTTTTTCCATGATGACACTTTCCAACAACATTCAAGGCCCCACACAAACCTGCTACTGCATGTCTGTGCCCATGTGTCCTCCACATGGAGTGAGCTGTGTACCACTTATGTATCATTTGTTCTCTGCTAATGCACGCTTTTCCTTAGCCATTATTTTCATAAATTGGCATGAATATGTATAAATAATATGGGTGAAATAATACAGTTTGAGTCAGATGCCTTCATTCTGCTCATTTCCTTTCTTAAACTCTTGATGTCTATCTTTGGCACCTAACATTCTAGTGTCTCTAACCACCTTCTTTTAAGCAGAATAATAAATAGATATTAAATAACAACTTTTCTACAAGTGTCTTTATTTTAAAAATCTACTCAGAAATATAATAGTAATTCAATATAAAATTTATGAAATTTGGTGTGGGTGGTTCTTTGTAAATGTGGGTTATTTGTTCAAACTGAACTAGGACACAGCCTTTGTCAATTTCTTGTTTAATGTCTTTGTTCCTAAATTTCTCCATCTGAATGATAAGAAATAAAGAAGTTTCCATATTTGATCATTTGAAAAATTTTACGGTATGTACCATATACTTTGTTTACAGCAGTTCTGATTAAACATGCATGTAAAAATAGTTGTCATTTCTCTACAAATCATAACTGTGGCCATCAAAATGGTTATTTACTAGAGAGAATGCCATTTTCCTGTATGACTAAAAAATAGCAATGAAATTTTAAATCCAGTGCTGATCATACTATTCTTTGTTTTAAATTTAATTATTATTTTAAGTTATATATGTGTGTATGCATGTGTGTATGTTCAATTCCATAACAAGAAAATAATTTCGAAACAAGTAGTTATAAATTACTAAATGTGGCTCTTCATTGCTCACAAAAGCAATTTTGGCCTTATTTCTGTGTGTTTATCCACTAGAATCAAAGCCTGCTTATTCATGAATATTTTTGGATGAACTTAAGTGTTATTACCTATGAGGTTTTGAGTTCAGGTCCCCAGTACCCTCATGAAAAGCACATGCAGAGACATATTTCTGTAATATCAGCACTTGGAGATGGGCAGGAGGAATCTTGGCTTTCAAGCAAGTCAATCTAGCCAAATTGGTGGGCTCTAGGCTCACACACACATGCGCACACACTCATATACAAGCACATGAGCAAAAACAGAATCAAAATTAATTTAAAGGACATTAAATATTTTTTGTCTGGCTTTGAAATCAACAAGGTTCATAAAACCCAAAGGTAATATTGAAAAAATCCAATTTTATTTTAATTTTTATCACAATATGGCAAATGTCCTGTAGGGCTTTCTGCACTATAAGACCCTCAGAGAAGCACCTGATATGTTTCTCATAAATGGATGCAGAACTGGTAAGCCATTTTATAACGAGCCAGGAGCATGGATATATAGGTTACGCTAAGGCAATTTCACTGAAATACTGTGATTTGCTACTATATTCACACGATTTAGTTACCGGTCACAAAATAACAAAATGAATAAATAAACAAAATACAAAATGAAATAAAAACTGAAGCCTAAGAGGACTTTCAATACTATTTTTCTCATACTGTCAGTAACCCCTGTTAAATCTCTACCTACCTCCTCTTACTTAATTTCTAGCGGCAAGTTTTACTCCTTACCACTAAAATACAAAGTCTGTTTAAAATTTTTTACTTTAAAAAAGCATATTCTCTTCTCAATAATGGTGATGACCCCATCTTTCAGAATAAACTTTCATGTGAATACAGTTCATGAGACATTTTCCTAAGAACTCACTCCCTAGTTATACAACTTGTGTGTTATACTCAGCAAACTTTTCATTAGACAAGTCACTCAGGTTATCTGGCCAAGCCCTGCTCCTCTAAGTCATAAGAACAAAATGAACTGGGCTCAGATCTTTCAAATCGTAAGTTCCATTTTCTTACAATGGTACTGCACGTTTTAAGCAACAAAAATAAGTTTCATATAGTATTAAGAGCTCACAAAGTACGAAACAATCCTAAACAGTTGAAAAATGATTATTTTAATTTATAGTTAAAAGAAATAATAAAATATGAGCTGTACTAGAAACATCTTGTGCTTCAGAAATTAGAGATTAAAATAATAAACTGATTTCTCATGTTTAGAAAGATAATAAATAATGCAATGAGGGGTGTAAAGGCTTATTCTCCCTACCTTGTGATCCTATGTGCCTGGCCCGGATCTCTGAAGATCTATTACTTCCAAAGATGGAAAATGATGGTCATGTGGCTTTTGCACATTATAAAAAGCAGCCCTGCAGACAGTGAACTCTACAAACAGGATCTGTGGGAAGACAGCAGATCAATATTTGTTGTACAGGAAGCCACTTTAGATCTTTAAGGACTATTAAATGAAGGAAGCCTCTTGTAGAAATCCTCTGGGGTCTGCATGGGTTAACGGAGGGGTGTGTCTCATCAATGGGCTGTGAGCAGGATCCTCTGAGTGAGGGTCGTAAAATGGGATCATGATTTAAGGATGAGTAACGAGTGGCCTGGCTTCTTTAAAGTGGGTTCTTTGAGTCAGAAATAAGGCAGTGGTGTGGCTGTCGTAGGAGTCAAGTGATAGGAAGTCCCAAGGAATAAAGAGAACCTTTTGTGAGCACTTAGCACATAGATCCTGGATTGGATCACACATAAGAGTAGGATTAGCTAAAAGTCAGAGAGGCTGGAAGCCAGAAGTTGGAGCAGTACAAGAGAGACATTCCATTAATCTAAATGTGTTAGTTAGCCAGGGTCTAGACCAGGGATAAGAAAAGAAAGCAATGGGTAAATGTAACAAATAGACGTCGTGGCAGACAGGGCAGAGTTAAGATTAGAACGGGTCCAATTTCAGCCCCATTCACCATTGGGAAAGCAGTGTGAGGAATTCTCATGATAAGCTAGCATCACAGGAACTCATTAAAATCAGTTTCCCTAGTGAAGATCACACACAAAGGTAGAGGAATGAAGTCTAGCATTGATTTTATTCCAGTAAAGAAAGGTATTCTGTTTGCTGTGTTGCTAATAAACATGGTTTCCCAACAAAGTGAGGGAATGAAAAGTAATTGTGTCAAAATGTTTATAACGCTGATGGATTAAGAATTGGCTTTTAATTGCCATGCTGTGTCATACAAGCTATGTCTACACCAAAGTGTGCTTGAGCAAGTGAGGACACATGTTATTTTTTCTCATTTTTAATGCGTTGTATGATCTCCTCAAGGTGATTCAGACTACACTGAAGCAATGAACTTTGCACCCGAGATAGTTATTTCATTTTTCACCATGTAGATTAGCATTTGCTGGTTTGGGGGGCTTTTAATATGCAGACCCAGTCAGCTCTAATCTCTGGTGCTCAATCAAGAGGTTAAATTACATAGCAGGCTGTCTGTCATCAGCTGTTTTCAGTACGTAATCCCCCTTCCAGCCTCTCTTCCTGAATCTTGGTTTTCTGAACTTAAATCTTTCAACTTATTACATGACTGCACAAGAATGTGTTACACATGCACGTGCCAGAGCCTTCACTGCTTCATGCTCCTCAGTGTAGCTGAGGCACGCAAACCCACACCAGGAGATGAAGGACCTCACCGGGAACACACTGCATTGGCAACCAGGCATTCTGACAGCTTGCAGTCTGAAGCACTCAGGAATACTCAACAGGTCATTTACCACAACATTTCCTATAGAAGACGTACAAACTAAGGTTAAAAGACAAGCATGAACATAAATAACCACCATTCTCAGGAATTTTATTTAGCACATAACTGGGAGCTCTAGCCATTAAAAAAAAGTAGACGAGGCAAGAAAACATTGGTGGATAGACTGGAGTCATACAGGTGACATATGTGTTTGTTTGTTTGTTTTTTTTTTTTCTGTATTGCTATTGGTTTTTTGTTTTATTTTTCTAAATCCAAATCCTATTCTTTCTTATTTCTTTTAAATTATTATTATTATTATTATTATTATTATTATTATTATTATTATTATTATTTGCAGTTTATTCACTTTGTATTCCAGTTGTAGCCCCCTCCCTCATCTCCTCCTGGTTCTACCCTTCCTTTCTCTTCCTCCCCTATCTCTCTCCCCTAGTCCACTGATAGGGGAAGTCCTCCTCTTTTGTCTGACTATAGTCTCTAAGGCCCCATCAGGACTGCCTGGATCCTCTGTCTCTGAGGACTGCCTAAGTTGCCCCACCAGAAAGAAGTGATCAAGGAGCAAGCAACATGTCAGAGAATGTCTCTTCTCTCTTTACTAGGGTACCCAAATAGAAACTGAACTGTCTATGGGCTACATCTGAGCAGGGCTCTAGGTCCTCTCTTTGTATGGTCCTTGGTTGATGCTTCAGACTCTGTAGTTTCCCCCGGGCCCAGTTTTTTTTTTTTTTTTTTTTTTTTTTTTTTTTTTTTTTTTGTGTGTGTTTGTTTGTTTTTTGGCTTTGCTCTTTTTCTTGTGGAGCTCCTGTCCCCTCCAGTCCCTTTTATCTGCCCCTCCCCCACTTCTTCCATAAGACTCCCCTTGCTCTGTCCAGTCAGGCTGTGAGTCTCTGCATCGGCTTTGATCCCCTGTGGGTGGAGTCTTTTAGAGAACATCTGAGGTGGGCTCCCATCCTGTTCCCTGTCTTCTACCACTTCCTGTGTCTATTAGCATAGAAAGAGATATCAATATGACATTTTCAAACCACATTTTCTTTGGTTGTTTCTTCCAGTGTGTCCCTTCTTTCCATGTAGGCTCCCATTTCTAATTGTTCGTATCTTTGAGACAAGATCTGACTATATCTATGAGGCTGACCTGGAACTCATTATGTAGCCCAGAGTGACCTTAAATTTGAAACTTTATCTTTTTGTCTCAGTGTCTCAACTAATGAGGTCACAGCTGTGAGTGAGCCCAAAAGCCTAGACACAGATGCAGGAAATCTAAAAGAATCTACTGAAAGTCTATTGAATAACCTCTATAAAATGTTAGACTACAAAATCAACACACACAATTCATTAACATTTTTATGCACTGAAAGTATATTATCAAAGAAATAAAATCATAATTTATACTATGAAACTTAATACTTATGAGCACAATTAAAAATGAGCTATCTTTGTGTGCTTTAACACATAAATGTTTAATTTTTTTACATTGCCCCCAAATACTCTTCAAAGTCAATATAATCCCTATCGCTACAATTATGTTTTTCAGAAATGATATTTTAAGCATAAAAATAAATTAATATACAAAACTCACTGAATTAGCAAAATAATCTCCAGAAATAAAAGCAAAGATGGAGTCATCCACCCCTCTAACTTCTAACTATATTACAAAATTTTGTTAATCAGCACAATCTTGTACTACATAAAACCAGCTGAATAAACCATTATAAAGAAATAAAGAACCCAGATATAATTCCACATATTTATACTCGAGTTTTCAGTTATAAGAACATGGTAAGAGAAAGAAGAGTCTCATCAAAATGCAATTTTAGGTGAACTGCATACCTGGATGCAGAAGAGTAAAGCTGTCTGCTGTCATACACTGTACTGAAAATACCAGTTCGACACCAAGTAAAGGTACATAAAAAAACAAAACAAAACTAAAACTGTAAAAATTCCATGAAACATCATGACGGTGGGGTTATGTGAAATTAAAATCATGGTATCAGAAAAATAAATCTCTGAGATTGCATCAAGACTAACAAGTTACTGCTCATCAAAGGAAACAAACAACAAAGCCTGTAAAACAGAAAGCCATGTCTACAAATCACACATATCATAAGGCTCAAAGCATCCACATTATATAAACATTATATAAACAGCTCAATGGAAAGAAGAGGTACAGCCTCATTTACTGTTGGTAAGAGATTAAGAATATGTATTTTGAAAAGAAGGTCTACAATAGTTCAACTACTGTATGAATAAATACTCAGCATGACTAATTATCAAGGAAATGCTTCTTAACCCCATTTGAGATATAACTTCATCTTTATTAAGATAGCTATTATGAAAAAGAGTAAAATATTTATATACCCGATGAAGAACTGCTAAGCATTATGGGGAGGACCAGAATTAGTGTAGTCATTCTAGAAAACACTGTGGTGTTTCCTCATGAAACTAGAAACAGAATTACTATAGGAAATAACAAAACCTCACCACTGAGTATGAATCAAAGGAAAAAAGACCATCAGTCTATGGAAGAGATCTCTATCCTTCCATGTTCCATTCAGTTTCAATCAGAACAACCAAGATACAGAATCAGCTGTAGGGCCATTAGAAGGAAAGACAACAAAGAAAATGTGGTGGATACGGAAAAATACAACACAGGATGCAGAACATCCACAAATTGTGCTGTTATTGATCATTTACTTCTATTTCAAATGAAAATTAAAGAACTGACTGACTCAAATGCATTGGAAACAGACTAGCTTTAATTAAAGATACATTTAATCAATTGAATTATTAAATCTATATAATACTATGATAATGTTATTCTTAGTTTAATTTGTGGAAGATGTCTCTGAAGGAAATAAAATGTTCTATCCGGGGGTCCTACTGGGGAACACATTTTTCTGTCTTTTGCAGAGACAAGCTGCGATCTTCTATATGGACCAGTGCTTGGTAGATGGTACAGCCATCTGCTTTTAGCTAGCACAGCTCAGCAGGAGGTCTCCAGGCAGGGATGATTGGGTCTGCTTTTGCATCTGGTAAATATTGTGGACTGGCTGTGGTCCAGAAGAGCTTAGAATAAATGGGGATGCCTGGATAGCTGCAGAGACATGACTTGGCAGTTCAGTGCCATCATAGAGCACAGCATTATTTTCCAATACCATTTACCAGTCAGGGCAGACTTACCTAAGCCCCTTATTTGCTACCTTCCATGTCAGTCTCACCGTTGGCTGTGTATTAAGTATTGGGTTTTCCTTGATTCTTCCACAAGAACAGAGCTGAGAAGTTCACATTGCATAAATTTTAAGCACAGGGATGTGTGACTAGGGAAACGGTGATCTTAGTGTTGTATATTCTACAAGAGCCTGAAAAGGACATCAATGACATCAAGTTTATTCTGTATCTGTGGACAGCCATATGGAGCCCTGCTTTTCATTCCATCAATACACTCAATGCATCTTGCTTGCCTGTAGTCAGTGGACATCCCTGGGAGGCCTGATCCTTTCTGAAGAGAATGGAGGAACAGTAGGTCTGGGAGAGAGGGAAGGTGGGGGCTGATGGGGAGGAGAAGGGAGAGTGTAGTCAGAATGTGTTGAGGGAAGGATAAATAAAAAGAAAAAAAAAAAGAAAGAATAGATGTCAAGATTGTAGATGACTGGAGATGGCTATGGTGACCTCCTTTCTAACTTCTCCAGTGTTTTGAAGAACCAAACTCCACCCCATGAGTTGGCGTTTGGAGGATGCTTCAAGCATATATTGATAATATAGGCCAAGAGGTTTTGAAGACTTAGGATTTAGCCTGTGAGGTCTAAAAGAAGACAGAATATAACATTCAATAATGTAACAAGTAAAACAAACAAACAAACAAAAAAAACCCCAAAACAAAGTTATTTTAAGAGAACAAATCCTCAGTTTTCTTATTTAGACATTTTATAACTACTTCCTATACATAAATAATTAACAAAATATTAATTGATTATTTTATCTGCCTATAAAACTACAAGAATTTTAAAGACATTTAGAAAAAAATAGGAAAAAAGTGGTGTGCATTTGGGCAACATTTGTCTTGCTAATTCTGTGTTGGGAGAATTTAGATGTGCATGGTTTTGAATGAATTTTCTTTTACAAAGCACTTCTAACAGAAATGAGAGATATGCAGAGACTCGCCGGTTTCTCTGCAGACTTCTGAGAAGCACTGATGGTTTCTGGTGTGCAGCTATTCAAGTTACTAAGATTATACACATGCCATACAGTGTGAGAGGCTTTTAAAATTCCATACAGAGTAAGAGCTTTTACTATTCCTACATATTTATATGAATCTGTCCAGTTTAAAAAGTGGAGCCATGACACAAAGCATTGTTTATTGATAAAATCTAAACAAAGCAAAGCAACATACAGAGAGAAAAATAAAGGAGCAAATACAATTATTAGCAACATTCTTTCCATAACCTCTTAAAACTTGTTTTTCGTTGTTTGTTTTTGCATCTTTCTGAGCTGTGTAAATAGTATCCATCCATTCTTTACAGTTCAGGTAACAAGCAATACATACTCACCTTGAAGGTTTGTAGACGTCACTTCCAGTTTCCGGTCAAAGACAACTCAAATGTATTTGCTCCTTCCTGAAGACACTCAGGTTTGATGAAGTCATCAGTTTCCCAAAATGCCATGTCAGCAACCTGTCTGCACTGTGGTGTATCCACATACGCATCTCTGGCTACATGAGTCAGTGTATTTCAAAGCCTGTGATGCTGATCTTTTCTACAACACAATCATCATGTCTGAAGGTAAAGAACTCACGCTGTTGATGTGAGAATTAGTCAAGGAATTAACAACTGCCAGCATCCTTGCTGATATTCTGAAGCTGTCACAGAGCTGCTTGATCTACATCTGCATTTTATTTCACATGGGGAAAAGAACAGATCCCTCTTTATGCAAATCTCTCTGGACAAGTGTCTTCTATAGGTAGGTGCTGAGTGAAATTTTAACTGATACAAAGAAAGAGAGCAGAAGTACTAATTAACACTCTGTAAATGGTAATGAGTAGTGTGTCTCTAAATCTAGCAGCCCCATGACTCCAGAGCAAAATGAGATGAGGAGGCTGGGAGACCCAGACAAGTGACTCTGCTGAACCTTCTCACCACATTTCAGTACTTTTTGCACTAAGGACTACTTGATAGACACACACTAATGTTCTTTTCAATCTCAGCTTCAAAGTGTGAAGAATAGATACTGTAACAGTTTCCCTTAATGCCCAACTGTCAAATGCTGTACAATTGGATATATTTATCTTTCAGCAAGACAGACTGAAAATAAGAATTTTCATGTAGTAGGACATTATATGTCAAGTGCTTTCAACAGTAGCATTATATATGATTAAGCAGAATTTTCAGATTAAAAATAGAGTGATACATAAATACTGACAGGAAGAAAGGAGGGGGGAATGACCCTGAGCATGATCCAGCTGTAGAAAAACTAAGGGTCAGACTCACAGAGGGATGACATTTTGGGTCTCATTCCTCTGTCTGAGACTCCTGTCCAAGTCACTCCAAAAGCAGTGTCTACCCCAAAATATCCATTTATTTCTTTTTGACCTTATTATTGCATTAAAACTGGCTTTCAGCACTGTCTATGTTCAGAGAGAGATATGGGAACAGCGCCCCACCCCACTTTACACCCTGAAATGCATGCCCTTTCTGAAATGACTTTTCACAAACCATAACCAAACAGAACCTCTCCATTCTGGAAGTGATCAGATAGGTTCAAACAGAATATTTGAAGCGGTGCCAAGCCAGCACATCGTAGCAATTATAAAAGCAATGCCCACACCCCAAGCAGCCAGACCCCCCCTTCCACTACAGCACAGCTGCCTCCTACAGGGAGCCTGATTTAGCACAAGATAAAAAGCCATACTCTCCATCAGTTTGATGACATTTCCCAGTGGCAAAATCGCAGGTAAATCATTAAAAACGACTTGGAACTGTGTCTCTGAAAACACTGAAACCCAAGGCAGGGGTTACTGCTTTCCTGAAACTGGATTGTCCATTAGAAACTTCAATGGTGTGTCAGAAATCAACAAAATGGTCCATCCTTCACTCAAACGCTCATTCACGGGCCATATATCTACTGATAAATACTGCATCTGATGGACAGGATTAAAATGCTGTATTAAGATTCTCCTAATTCTATAAACCACCGTGATCATTCAAGCAAGCACCTTCAATATTGTGGCTGTTGTGTGAAATGCATATTATAAATGTATATTTCTATTCCAGTTATCCATACTTCAGAGCATCAATTCCAAGAAGCAACTAAAATGTGTACAATTTTATCTGTTTTAAACAAAGCTTTAACTTCTTATCTATGCATTAATCAACCCACAGTTCTATGTCTATTGTGCAGAGGTAAAATAGAGAGTTATTGAAATAAGAGAATATTAGTCAGGATGGATTCTCAGTGTAGTTGCACAAAGCATCATGTAAGAGCCTGTCAAAAATAGCCTTTTCTACTTCTTGGTAGATACATGATTCTAAAATGGCATTTCTTGTAGGGTCTTGACATTTACAGCTCTTTGCATTTTGCCTTCAGGAGTTGAAGAGAAGGCTAAAGCCTGGTGTGGAGGCTAATCCCACTGTCCTAGCCCTTGGGGAACTAAGGGGAGAATTTAAATGAGTTTAAGGCCAGTTTGAGCTACAGGATGAAACACTTTGTCTAAAGCAAATCACAAACATTTGATAGTCACATAATAATCTAAATGTTGTGGGTAATAGCTCTGGGGGGTGGAGCTGGAAATAATTCCCCACAAATTATCCTTAAGTCCCAAGGGTTACCAGGTTTATATCTTTAAGACAAACCTTCAGGTCTTCCTGGGGATCCTCCTAAACCACAAGATCAATCCTCTCTTTCCCCTGAAACTCTGGATCCATTTCTCTGTAAATCTCTTAATGAGAGTCTACAAGGAGGGATCAGGCTGCAAAGTCATTAAATAAATAAATAAATGAGAGGAAACAAAACAACAGCACAAAAGGAAAAAAATGAGAGACTGCAAATGTCACCTATGTTTCACAAACTTACAAGGATTAGAGAGCAATGAACCTCCACCCCCCACCCCTTTGTGCTGACAGGTTAACATTTCACATCTGTAGTGATTGTATCCACTTTAGGACTTAATGGGGGCAGTCTTAATTATACATAGTGTGCTCCACATCGCAGTCTAATTATTTTCTCCATCTTTAAACAGCCTCTTAGATTATGAAATTTTGAATGTGAGTCTAACCTTTTAGTACTGTTCAAGAAACCTTCAAAAAATGCACACAGATATAGGTTGTTTCCAGCTTCCAGACATTATGAATAGAGTTGCTATGAACATGGTTGAGCAAATGTACTTGTTGTATTTTTGAGCATCTTTTGGATATATGCCTATAAGTGGTATAGCTGGATCTTGAGATAGCACTATTCCTAATTGTCTGAGAAAGCAAAAGATTGATTTCCAAAGTGGTTGTACAACTTTACATTCCCACCAGCAATGGAGGAGGGTTCTGTGTTCTTCACATAGTCTCCAGCAAGTATTGTCACTTGAATTTTTGATTGTTTTTATTAATTACAGTTTAATCACTTTGTATCCCAGCTGTACTTCCCTCCCAAACCCACCCTCCCTCCTTCTGCCACATCCATACCCCTCCCCAGTCCACTGACAGGTGAAGTCTTCCTCCCCTTCTGATCCCAGTGTATCAGTTCTCATCAGAATTGGTTACATTGTCTTCTTCTGTGACCTGATTAGGCTGCACCCTTCTGAGGGGAGGTGATCAAAGAGCAGGCCAATCACTTCATGTCAGAGACAGTCCCTGTTCCCATTACTAAGAAAGCCACTTAGATACTGAACTGCCATGATCTACATCTATGCAGGGGTTCTAGGTTATCTCAATGAATGGTCCTTGGATGGAGTATCAGTCTCAGAAAGGACCCCTGTGCCAAGATTTTTTGGTTCTGTTGTTCTCCTTGTGGAGCTCCTGTCCTTTCCAGGTCTTACTATTTCCCGTTTCTTTCAAAAGATTCCCTGCACTCTGCCCAAAGGTTGGCTAGAGGTCTCAGCATTTGCTTTGATACCCTGCAAGGTAAGAGTCTCTCAGATGCCCTCTGTGGTAGGCTCCTGTGCTGTTCTCTTTTTTTTCTCCCTCTTCTCATGTCCATCCTCTTTGCCTTTCAGAATTAGGATTGAGCATGTTACCCAGAGTCCTCCTTCTTGATTAATTTCTGTAGGTGTACAGATTTTAGTTTGTTTATCCTATATTATATATCTCATATCCAGTTATGAGTGAGTATACACCCTGTGTGTCTTTCTGTTTCTGGGATACCTAACTCAGGATGATTGTTTTTAGATCCCACCATTTGCCTGCAAATTTCATGATTTCCTTGTTTTTAATTGCTGAGTAATATTCCATTGCATAAATGTACCACAATTTCTGTATCCATTCCACAACTGAGAAGTATCTGGGTTGTTTCCAGCTCTGGCTATTACAAATAAAGCTGCTACAAACATGGTTGAACAAATGTCCTTGTTGTGTACTTGAGCCCCTTTTGGATATATACCTAAGAGTGGTGTAGCTGGATCTTGAGGAAGCGCTATTCCTAGTTGTCTGAGAAAGCCCCAGATTGATTTCCAAAGTGGTTGTACAAGTTTACATTCCCACCAGCAGTGGAGGAGGGTTCCCCTTTCTCTACAACCTCTCCAGCATGTGTTGTCACTTGAGTTTTTGATCTTAGCCATTCTGATGGATGTAAGGTGAAATCTCAAGATTATTTTGATTCACATCTCCCTGATGACTAAGGACATGAGCATTTCTTTAAGTTTTTCTCTGCTATTTGATATTCCTGTATTGAGAACTCTTTGCTTAACTTTGTACCAATTTTCTAATTGGATTACTTGATTTGTTGGTCATTAACTTCTTAAGTTCCTTATATGTTCTGGATATTAGCTCTCTGTTAGATATAGGGTTGACCACTGGCAGCTCTGAAAAAAATGAAATCCCAACAACGCATGGAGAGGACCTAAAACTGGCTCAGATGTAGCCCATAGTTTCAGTCTCAAGTGCAGTCCCCAGTAAAGGGAGCAGGGGCTGTCTCCTGAATGAACTGGTGCTGGCTTTCCAGGCCACAGAGGAAGGCAATGTAACCATTCCTAATGAGACCTGATAGAATTCAAATATAAGGGGAGGAGGACCTTCCCTATCAGTGAACTAGGGGAGGGGCATGGGGGAGAAGAGGGAGGGAAAGTGAGATTGGGAGGAAATGAGAGAGAGGGTCATACCTAGGATACAAATTCAATAAATTGTAGTATATGATATTAATAAAAAAGAAAAATGCACAGAAATATACCATATTAGACAAAATAGTCACTGTGTTATTCTCTCCTGTTCTAACACCAGTTATTTCTGGTATACGTTGTGTCCAGAGGCTGGAGTAGCCTCTCCTCATTCTAAAATACTCTTTTTTTCAAGGTCTACTAGGACTGGTAGGGAGGCCCACAGTCGGCATGACTGCAGTAGTCATCGAGGCCCTAGAAAACACTTAGGTTTGAGCAACTGAAATCTTTTTTTCAAGAAAATGCTCTTCTCTTATGCAAAAGTATTCCCAGGCTTTCATGTTTGAGATAATATTAATTTTAAATAAAAGTATGTAGTATTAACTGTGACTGTTACTTCAAGTATTTATCCTTTCTCGAGTTAGAGAAATGGCATGTATCTTCAAAGATCCACTATGTAGACTCCGCTATCATTGATGTTTCAAAACATGACCAATTAGCACAATAACAACTAGGGACTATGAGCTCTCTAGCCATTGGTTTTGGCCAGATTTATAGTACCAGGCATGGTTTTCAGTCTGTGGAGCCTGTCTCAAATCCAGTGACAAATCAGCCAGTTACCCTCAAGGCAGGTAAGCCACATTTGCTGCGGTGGGCATTTTTCTGGGGGGAGCAGGTTGGTATTGTAGCCAGCAGTGTCCAATCCTGGGTAAGAACAGGGATGTCTTCCAAGCCTGCATAGCTCCTTCTGTAACTATGAAAGCTAGCTAATAGGTAGGTAGTTTCCCACTCAGTTTGAGACTGAGGATAATAATGGGCAACAAAATAATAATAAAAGAAAGAAGAAAATTCAGATTAGAAAATGAGGAGCAAATAAGTTCATGATACATATAAAAACATACTAGATTTCTTTGAGAAATCTCTGTTGTTTTGTATTCTGAGAGTATGCATTTAAGTTATTTGTATGTTAAATTATTCATACTTATACTTTTTAAGTTTGAAAAAATTAGTGTATCAGCTCGAAGGTACATGATTGAAATAAGTTGAGGGTGACTTCCTTAGACATGAATTTGAAGAAATTAATATACACATATCTACTCTCACAGCATACATATTTACACTTACATAGCTAACTTCTGACAGAAAAAGAAAAAAACACTTGAAGTATTTTTCTGATTATCAAAAATGTAAAAAAAATTTACAAACATGTTTTTTTGATAAAAGGTCTTTGTATGTAACCTAGGCTGGTCACAAACTCAAAGTCAGTCTTCTTGTCTTAGCCTTAGCATGCAAGAATACAAGTCTTGTGTAAGTATACTTTAATATCTGTAGGATACTGGTTATTCAGTATGGATTACAAATAAATCAAAATAAGTCTATAAATGTTACATCATTTAGATATTTATCTTTCAGTGACAACTTTAGAAATTCAAGCAGAAAGTTAGAAACTATATCATTTTTTAACAATGGCATCATAACAAATGTAGTGCTTAATTTTATAAATCATAGTCATCTTATTTGTTTCATGCAACTGATCTCAATGAAGAATGGTTTTAGACATACCAGTAACCCCAAAATCGTTCAGGGACATGCAAATTTTTATAGTAAATTATCAAACAAAATAGTTTTCAAAATTAAGCAACAAAATGTGCTTTTAATATCAGCACTCAGGAAACAGGAGCAGGTGGATCTCTGTAAGTGTGAGGTAAACCCGGTCTACCAAGCAAATCCAGGATAGGCAGGGCTTGTTACACACAGAAACCCTGTCTCTAAAAGCAAAAGAAAACAAAACCACAACAAAAAAAACGCTTTTTATATGTCAATCTTAAGTAGTTCGTGTTTTCATGCCATGCTGTCTATCCTGCTTGTAAAATTTGCTACATAAAAAAAAAAAAAAAAAAAAAAGTCAAGGTTGGAAGCCTGCTCATTTCTTTATGTTGATCTGTATGTCTGGATTGATGCCCTATGATACAGCAGACCAGGCATCTGAGGCCAAACCACATAGATTTGTTGTTTTTTGGTTTTTTGCATTTGTAGATGTTTACACTGAAAATAAATTCCATTACAAAGAATGTAGCTTGGGGCTTACCACTTGTTTGGCTCAACTCTGAATTAGCAGAATTATTACTGCAGACATGGTTATACCACAGAGGACAGACATCGCAGCTTTGTCTCCTTTCAGTCGATGATGTCTTTGGTAAGCCTCAGTTATAGCTGTATATGACAATACTTCAGGAATACTTTCTGCTTAAATGGTAATGCTTTGCTCGTGCTTTTGGGAAATCTTGTTCATTCGATCTGGGGAGGGTACTAGGCCATCAGCAAGTTACAACAAATTTACAAGCTAGGTAAGTTGTAGCCAAAGAAGGGTGCTCTTAAAACACACGATTTTCTATGCAAATAGGTGACATAGAAAAGTGACTACATTCGTAATAAAATAGTCATAATAAAATCAGAAGTAATTGCTCTCATGGAGAAGAAAATTTGAAAATTACTTTTAAAGATATTTATGAGCAAGTTTAAAGAATTTATTTAGTCTATGAGACAATAATTACCCTTCCAGTAACTAAAGTGGCAAGATCTATGAAATTACAAGATATCAGAATAATGTGATTATTGATGATGTTTTATAAATTTCTATGATAAGACATATGTTGTGTTTAGGTATATAAAAATCTAAAATGCTTAATAATAAGGGTGTATTCTTTCATGTCATATGAAACAGAATTTCATAAATGCAGGAATTTTAGAAAGCTTAAACTAATGAAAAGGTAATGGATAAACTTACCAAATATATAAGTAATATTTAAATAATTATCCATCTATAATTTTTAAGAGACATTGATTTTGGAACCACAGAGAACATTATTGGGTAAAGCATTTGCCTTTGAATTGCCTAAGTCAGATTTCAGAACCCATGTGCAAACATAACATGCATGGCCACATATGTTATCCTCATTGGGCAGGGGAGGTGAAGTCAGGTGAGTTTCTGGGACTCACTGACCAGCCATATGGATGAGGTATGAGCCGATGATGAAAACTTGTCTCACAAAACAAGGTGGATGGTACCTGAGAAATGACACCCAAGATTGACTATAGAGATCCATACTAATGCACACACATATAAATCTCCCCATTCCCACATGAGCGTTTACACTCACAGAAACAGAGAGCTAGAGAGTTAAGACAGAAGGGAACAGGTAAAAGAAGATGCCCCAATTCTGTGTCGAAAAGTGTTCATGCATGCTTTGGAGTCACGATCAGAAAGTTCTCTTCCCAAGTACCATATCAACTTTGTTCATTCTAACAACTTTGTTCTCTCTCTCTCTCTCTCTTTTTTTTTAAATTTTAGTTTATTTATTATTTATACAGTATTCTGTCTACATGTACACCTGCACACCAGAAGAGGGAACCAGATTTGATTATAGATGGTTGTGAGCCAGAGCCACCATGTGGTTGCTGGAAATTGAACTCAGGACCTCTGGAAGAGCAGCGGGTGCTCTTAACCTCTGAGCCATCTCTCTGGCCCCAACTTTGTTCTCCTGAAGCTGATAATAACATGTGAATTTTAATGAGTTTGTTTTGTTTGCTTGCCTCCAAATAATGTTTTACTCTTTGTGAATATTAAATTGGAGATCTTTCAGTCTTTTAAGGAGCCCTGGCTAACTCAGCTAACCTCATTTATTTCAAGAACCTTTTAGAGATTTTAGCTCACCCAGGCTTGTTTCTAATGCAAAACCTATAGGCAAAGTTCTGAATGGAGTGTGGTTTCTAATATGGAGGAGCCAAAATTAAGTAAATAGTTACAATGCCATCATTGTAAAGGTGAAGAATCAAAACTTGAATAACATTAATTCACTCATCATATGCAATCATTTTGAATGTTCATTTCTTCTGAACATTTTTCACGCTAGCAGTATTTGAAGAAACGATCCCAAAGAAACAGAGCTATAGACAGTATTATAATTTCTGGAATTTATTGTGCAGTATGATTTTTATGATTCTCTGCCAAACTTAGCCATATGTTTAACATCTTCCTTGATCTATAAGCATGAGTATGTACAGTTCATATATGCTGCTTTGTAATAAATAAAATTTTGAAACTAAAATTAAAAACAAGTATTTGGTTAACAACAAAAATGGACTATCAAATTCAGCTGTTGTCTACTGATAATATGTATGCAAAACTGGATGGAAAAAATAATTGGCACTGCATGTTTAGCACTGATTTAGAGGATATACCATCTGAAGACCTTTTTAACATCCGTACAAAGAAGGGTCACAAGTTTAGTCTAGGAACTGAGTATGGAAAATCTCTTTTATGGTCTTATCAATCAAGTGAGCTTTTAGGAAATGAAGAGATAAGAAGATACATGTGGAGACCTTGAATCACTGTGGCACTTCTGTTGTTAGGCAGCAAGCTGCTCAAAAAGAAGCTATGCTGTGTGTGACCAAATGGAGCATGCAGCATTCCGGGAGACAGTCCTGGGCAGCACAGCCTTATGCACAGTCACGGTCCAGTTAAAAGAAAATAGAGCCTCCATATGAAGGAGCTGTCTGATGCAATTACTGTGCAGGCAGATATGCATCTGATCACCTGGATAATAGTACAGCATCTGAAATTCAGGCTTTGTGTCTAGAACTGGCAGGTAAGGCACTCAATGGGAGCAATATCCAGGCAGATTAAGTGGGTAAAATCTTTACACAACCACCATTTCCAGCAAATGTCCATTAGATCTAAGATTCCAAGGTGCAATGATTTTAGTGACTGAGGAAGAGGCAGCCTATTACTGATACAATGGCTTATGCTATCTACTTCTTTATTAAAATCTTCTATGAGGCTTGTTAGATGATCATCCAGCTATAACACGAATATTTTCATACAATTTCCAGTTGCAATATATTTATTCAGACACCCTTTACACAGATTTCCTTGTTAGACGTTTTACTTCAGATACACATTTTTCAGCTGCTTGTCTATCCATACAAACTATTGGCTGCAACCCATAATTTGATATATAGTCATCAGAGATCTTACTCTTCTATGTAGAAGAGTCTATGGTGAACTATCTTTCTTTCACATTTCCTTGTTATGTTCAGTCATTAAGTGACCATCAACATGTGTTAAGAAATATGCTCATGGTGTAATACAGAAAGGCTTGCACTGAAGATGCCCTCTAGAGTTTATTACATATTCTAGATATTAGTCATTTTCTAATTAATTTTTTATTAACTACAGTTTATTTATTTGTATCCCAGCTATAAGCCCCTCCCTCATCCTCTTCCAATCCCACCCTCCGTCCCTCTTCTCCTCCCATGCACCTCTGACCCTAGCCTATCAGGTCTCATCAGGACTGGCTGTATTGCCTTCCTCTGTGGCCTGGTAAGGCTTCTTCCCTCTCAGGAGGAGGTGATAAAAGAGCCATCCACTGAGTTCATGTCAGAGACATTCCCTGTTCCCATTCTTAGGGAACCCTTAAGATATTAGCCCTTTGTTGGGTGTAGTGTTGGTAAAGATCTTTTCCCAATCTGTAAACTGTCATTTTCTTCTATTGATAGTGTTGTTGATCTTAGAGACTGAGCTGTTGGTTTTCTGTTCAGGAAGTTGTCTCCTGTCCCAATGAGGTCAAGGCTCTTCCCCGATTTCTTTTCTGACAGACTCAGTGTATCTGGTATTATACTGAGTTCCTTGATCCAGTTGGATTTGAGTTTTGTTCAGGGAGATAATTTTTTCTATATGTAGACACCCTATTAGATCAGCACCATTTCTGGAAGAGGCAGTCTTTTTTCCATTCTATGGTTTTGGCTTTGTCAAAAATCAAGTACATGGCTTTATTTCTGGGTCTTCGATTCAATTCCTTTGACTGACCAGCCTATATCTGTGCCAGTACCATGCAGGTTTTACAACTATTGCTTTGTAGTATAGCTTGAAGTCAGGGATATATCCAGAAGTTCTTTTATTGTAGAGGATTGTTTTAGCCATTCTGCCTTTGTTTTTCCATATGAAGTTTAGAATTGTTCTTTCAAGGTCTGTAAAGAATTGTGTTGGTATTGTGTGGGGATCACATTGAATCTGTAGATTACTTCTGGTAAGAGGGCCATTTTTAATATGTTAATTCTACCAATCCATGAGCATGGGACAACTTTCCATCTTCTGATATCTTCTTCAATTTCTTTTCTTAAAGACTTGAAGTGGTCATGCAGGTCTTTCACTTGCTTAGATAGAGGTACACCAAGGTACTTTATACTATTTGTGGCTATCGTGAAGGGTGTAGTTTCCCTAAATTCTTTCTCAGTCCATTTGTCATTTGTGTACAGGAGGACAAACACCAATAAACAAAATAACCCAATTAAAATTTGGGAAACATAACTAAACAAAGTTCTCAACAGAGGAATCACAAGTGGTGGAGAAGCATTTAAAAAAATGCTCAACCTCCTTATTTGTCAGGTAAATGTAAACCAAAATGATTCTGAGATTCCATCTCACACCAGTCAGAATGGCTAAGATATCAAGTGACAGATCAAGCTAACATGGATGTGGAGAAAGGGACTGGGCAGGGAGAGGAATGGAGCTACAAAATGGCTATAAAACGATAAAAAAAAAAAAAAACAGAAAGAAAGAAAAACTTGAAAGTGAGCCCAACCTCTGGATATCATGGGATAGACATTTTTTTAGTTGTGTTCATTTATTTACTACTGTTTAAATTCTGAAGCTTTGCCTCTGACTGAATAAACCCTGAACAAGGAAAAAAAGTGTCATAGCTACCTCTACCTGTCCAATTCTTCAGTTTACAGAAGAGTCTTTTTTACTGATAAAGCAGCATTAGACCAGGAGACCAATCTATATAGTCAGTGGATTCCCTGAGTAATAAACGGCTCTGTTTTTCTATTGGACATTGAATGGGGACAGTTCTATTCACTTTTGGCTATGGTAGTACTACTATCAATATATTTAGTCAACTGTGTAATCAGAGCAATCTCTCTATCACAACTACTAACAAAGCATACATCCAAAAGCTGTTAAAACACTGCGCTTATTTTCATGGTTCTATGTTGTTTACACGAATTCCTGTGAAACCTCAAATGACCTGTTGGAAAATCACAATGCAGGTAAACACACATGGTATATACTCACTCATATAGTCCTCTAGGATATGATAAACAAAATGAAATTTATACACCTAAAGAAGATAAACTAGAAAGAGGACCTGGGGTAAGATGATCAATCCTCACTTAGAAAGACAAATGAGATGGACATTGGATGTAAGAGAAAACAAGTAACAGGCCAGGAGCCTACCACAGAGGGCCTCTGAAAGACTCTACCTAGCAGAGTATCAAAGCAGATACTAAGACTCATAACCAAACATTCGGCAGAGTGCAGGGAACCATATGAAAGAAAGGGTAAATTGTATGACTTGGAAAGGATATGAGCTCCACAAGGACCAAATATAGCTGGGCACAGGGGTCTTTTCTGAGACTGACATTCCACCAAGGACCATGTATGGATATAACCTAGAACCTCTGCTTGGATAAAGCCCGTGGTAGCTCAGTAACCAATTGGTTTCCCATAGTAAGGGGAACAAGGACTATTACTGACAGAAACTCAATGACTGGCTCTTTGACCTCCTCACCCCCCAAGGTAGGAGCAGTCCTGCTAGGCAACAGAGGAGGACTTTGCAGCCAGTCCTGAAGATACCAGATAAAGCAGGGTCAGATGAAAGGGGAGGAGGTCCTCCCCAACCAGTGGACTTGGAAAGGGGCATGGAGGAGATGAGGGAGGGTGGGATTGGGAGGGAATGAGGGAACTGGATAGAGCTGGGATACAGAGTTAATAAAATATAACTAATAAAAAATAAGAATTAAAAAATAAAGTACCTCAGTGTACTTTAAGGTATATGACATGACCAAGATTTTTAACTCAAAGATAATATAATTTTTTTTACATTTTATAGTGAAATATCTATAAAAGACCACCAGAATCTTCAGGCATAAAACCCTCAGAATGTGTTTGGAAGGCACAGGGAATATATGCAAGGTGAGGCAGAATGTGAAAAGTAAATTCTTTTTTTTTTAATTCTTTATTAATTACACTTTATTCACTTTGTATCCTCCCTGTGGTTCCCTCCCTCCTCCCCTCCCAATCCCTCCTTGCCTTCTCCCTCTGTATGCATGCCCCTCCCCAAGTCCACTGACAGGGGAGGTCTTCTTTTCCTTCCTTCTGATCCTAGTCAATTAGGTCTCATCAGGAGTGGCTGCTTTGTCTTCTTCTGTGGCCTGTTAATGCTACTTCCCCCTTGGGGGAGGTAATTAAAGAGCAGGCCAATCAGTTCATGTCAGAGACAGTCCCTGTTCCTACTACAATGGAACCCACTTGGACACTGAACTGCCATGGGCTACATCTGTGCAGGGGTCTTAGGTTATCTCCATGCATAGTCCTTGGCTGGAGTATCAGTCTCAGGAAAGACCCCTGTGCTCAGATTTTTTTGGTTCTGTTGCTCTCCTTGTGGAGTTCCTGTCCTCTCCAGATCTTACTGTTTCCCACTTCTTTCACAAGATTCCCTGAACTCTGCCCATAGGTTGCCTATAAGTCTCAGCATCTACATTGATAGTCTGCAGGGCAGAGCTTTTCAGAGGTCCTCTGTGTCAGGCTCCTAACTTGTTCCCTCTTTTCTCCTTCTTCTGATGACCATCCTCTTTGCCTTTCTGGATAGGAATTGAGCATTTTAGCAAGAGTTGTGGAGAAAGGGGAACCCTCCTTCACTGCTGGTGGAAATGTAAACGTGTACAACCACTCTGGAAATCAATCTGGCGCTTTCTCAGACAACTAGGAATAGCGCTTCCCCAAGATCCAGCCATACCACTCCTAGGCACATACCCAAAAGAGTCTCAAGTTCACAATAAGGACATTTGCTCAGCCATGTTTGCAGCAGCCTTATTTGTATTAGCCAGAAGCTGGAAACAGCCCAGATGCCCCTCAGTGGAGGAATGGATGCACAAATTGTGGTATATCTACACAATGGAATATTACTCGGCAATAAAAAACAAGGAAATCATGAAATTTGCAGGTAAATGGTAGGATCTGGAAAAGATCATCCTGAGTGAGCTGTCCCAGAAGCAGAAAGATGCTAACGGTATATATTCACTTATATAGACATATAAGATAAACCTACTAAAATCCGTACACCTAAAGAAATAAATCAAGAGTGAAACGTAAATTCTAATTCAGACTTTCAATTAAGTATGGAAATAAGGAACCTATATTTTACATTAATTAACTAATTTTCTATATATGAGCATGTGTGTACATATATTTGTGTGTATATGTACTCATTTACAAGCATGCAAATGAACAGACATAAACACAGAATTATTGGAATTATTTAGAGGATAAGGATAAAGTAATACAATAATGGAAAGAAGGTGGATTACTAAACAGGGCTGTATAGAAATCAGGGGCGAAAAGTCCTGGACTAAAAGTCCTAGACTTGGAAATAACTAGAGAAGTTACAATATATATGAAGTGTGTGTGTGTGAGAGTGCATGTGTGCATGCATTTGTGCTTATGTGCTGCTTTGTTTGATGACGAGAGTAAATAACTTTTTGGTTTTGTGACTGGAAATCTCACACAATTACTGAGGTCTTTTAAATTTTATCTAATGAGTGTGAGAAGAAAGAGAATGTACAAATGCTGTCTGCAGTTAACAGGAGCAAATAATGGTTTGGGTGGCTACATATGTAGTCCAAATCGTAACATCGCTGCCAAGAACATGTGTTTAGCCATATGGTGTATCTGCTGTAAGCTGGGAATGACACAAAGGTATCTAGGACATATGGCCATCCTAAATATAGTGGCATGTTCGATGTATGTGCATTTTAACATGCAAACACCCTTCTTTGTTTTAGAAAAGTATACCTCCAACTCGGCAATATGCAAGGAAAGCTTGATGTCATTAAATGTACTCTAGAGAGAAGAGCAAATTCAAAAGGTTAGTGAGTTTTGTTTTGTTATGTTCTTGTCTAGTAGAATGCACTACAGAGGTGATATTCTTGATTCTGTGTGGATGTATATTTTTTCTTTTTTTATTACATTTTTATTTTTTACATTAATTATATTTTATTCACATTGCATCCCAGCTGTAGCCCCCTCCCTCATTCCCTCCCAAACCCACTCTCTCTCTCTCTCATTTCCTCCCATGGCTGTCTCCAAGTCCACTGAAAGTAGAGGTCCACCTCCCCTTCCATCTGACCCTAGCTTATCAAGTCTCATCAGGACTACCTGCAATGTTCTCCTCAGTGTCCTGGCAAGGCTGCTCCTCACTCGGGTGGGTTTGGTCAAAGAGCCAGCCACTGAGTTCATGTCAGAGACAGCTCCTGTTCCCCTACTAGGAAACCCACATGGACACTGAGCTTCCCATGGGCTACATCTGAGCAGGGGTTCTAGGTTATATCCATGAATGGTCCTTGGTTGGAGTATCAATCTCAGAAAAGACCCCTGAGCCCAGATATTTTAGTTCTGTTCCTCTCCTTGTGGAGCTCCTGTCCTCTCCAGGTGTTGCTAACTACCTCTTCCTTCCTAAGATTCCCTGCACTCTGCCCAAAGTTTGGTTATGAGTCTCAGCATCTGCTTTGATACACTGCTACATAGAGTCTTTCAGAGGCTCTCTGTGATAGGCTCCTGTCCTGTTTCTTGTTTTCTCCCTCTTCCACTGTCCATCCCCTTTGTCTTTCTAAGTGGGGATTGATCCTCTTACCCTGGATCCTCCTTCTTGTTTAGCTTCTTTAGCTTTTAGTTTAGATTTTAGTATATTTATCCTATCTTGTGGGTCTAATTTCCACTTATAAGTGAGTATATGCCATGTGTGTCTTTCTGTTTCTGGGATACCTCACTCAGGATGACCTTTTCTAGTCCCACCATTTGCCTGCAAATTTCATGATTTCCTTGTTTTTGGTTGCTGAGTAGTATTCCATTGTGTAAAAGTACCACAATTTCTGAATCCATTCCTCTGTTGAGGCATACCAGATTCTGGCTATTATGAATAAAGCTGCTATGAACTTGACTGAGCAAATGTCCTTGTTGTGTACTTGAGCATCTTTTGGATACATGCCTAGGAGTGGTATAGCTTGATCTTGAAGAAGCACTATTCCTTATTGTCTGAAAAAGCGCCAGACTGATTTCCAAAGTGGTTGTACAAGTTTAAATTCCCACCAGCAATGGAGGAGGGTTCCCCTTTCTCCACAACCTCTTCAGCCTGTGTTGTCACTTAAGTTTTTGATCTTAGCCCCTCTAATAGATGTAAGGTGAAATCTCAGAGTTGTTTTGATTTGCATCTCCCGAATGGCTGAGAACATTGAACATTTCTTTTAAGTGCTTCTCTGCCATTCTATATTCCTCTACAAAGAATTCTGTTTAGCTCCATACTTCATTTTTAATTGTATTACTTGATTTCTTTTTTTAAAATTTCTTTAGTTCTTTATATATTCTGGATATTAGCCCTCTGTCAGATTTGGGGTTGGTGCAGATCCTTTCCCAGTCTGTAGGCTGTTGATTTGTTCTGAGGACAGTGTCTTTTGCTTTACAGAAGCTTTTCAGTTTCATGAGGTTCCATTTGTTGATTGTTGGTATCAGAGCCTGTGCTGTTGGTGTTCTGTTCAGGAAGTTGTCTCCTGTGCCAATGAGTTCTAGGCTCTTCCCCATTTTTTCTTCTAACCGATTTAATCTGTCTGGTTTTATGCTGAGGTCTTGATCCACTTGGACTCTAGTTTTGTGCAGGGTGATAAATGTGGATCTATTTCCTTTTTCCCATGTAGATATCCAGTTGGAGCAGCACCATTTGTTGAAGATGCTGTCTTTTTTTTCCACTGAATGGTTTTGGCTTCTTTGTCAAAAATCAAGTATCCATAGGTGTGTGGGTTTATTTCTGGGTCCTCTACTCAGTTTCATTGACCAACAATCCTGTTTCTATGCTAATACCATGCAGGGTTTTTTAAAATATTGCTCTGTAGTACAGCTTGAGATCAGAGATAGAGATACCTCCAGACAATCTGTTGTTTTACAGGATTTTTTTGGAAATTCTGGGTTTTTTGTTTTAGCTGTATCTTTTAACATTGAAAAATTGTTATGTATTTTACATTGTTAATTAAGCTTATCTAGTTCAAAGACCTGAACACTGGAATGCACAGAAGTGAACTCCTGTCTATTCTAATGTAATTTCTACATATTTATTATACAATAATATATTCCTACTGCCGTGATAAAACAATATGTCCAAAAGAAAGTTAAGGAGGAACAGGTTTATTTTTGCTTATAGGCTAAGGTCAATTATTGAGGAAAATCAGAGAAGAAACTCAAGCAGGAACTTGAAGGCAAGCCTTGTTGCTCTTACACAGCATCACTTCTGACCAAGAATCTTACAGCCAGAGAAATACAGCTGGAATGGTAGAGGATGCTGCTTCCTGGCCCATCAGGCTCCTGATCAGCTAGGCCAGAGAATGATACCATGCATGGTGGTCTGAACACTCTTGTTTCAAGTAACAAACAAGAAAGCCCACAGGCCAATATGATTAGAGATTCCCTCGACTCAGTGTCTCCTCACAGGTGACATCTAGTTTGTTTCAATTTAAGACTACATACAGCACTGCAGAAAGACATGGAGGTTTAGGAAGTGATGAAACAGGGACTCAGAATCAGATCAAGCCCTCGTTGCTGTGGAAGATAATCATAATCTATAAATGGCAAGGATATGTGTGCATTGTACATTCACTCCTGTTTTCAGTGTGGTGATATGGGATGATCACTATGCTTCCTCATACAAACTGCAGATGAAAGTAAGTTCCAGGTCCTCTGTTCTATAACATGCCTGACAGTATTTACGTATTAGATACTTTATCATCACAACTACAAATGGTAGGATTTGTTTTTATATTCTCTAATGAATGATTAAGCTTTAAATAATTTTGATATTATGCTATATCTGGAATAACTAATAACTGTATATTCTGATATTTAAACCAGGATCTGGGTTTTTTTTTATTATAGTATATGGAGTACCACGCTATTCAGTGCTCTGCTATCCAAATGTCAAATATTTCCTTTAACAAAGAAAATAGTTTTCTATGCCTTAAATTTCCAGACACAATGGTATTTTAAAGCCAAATTAAACAGAATAATCTTGACATTCTCTTCTGCTCCCCGAAGCAATAATCTGGACAATGCCATGTCTATAAGTACACACTATGTCAAGGGAAACACACGTCAATTTGGACTCAGAAAAGGAAGCAAATCCACAGATAAAATGCTATCTACTCCCAAAGTTTTCTCTAAGTCCATAATTAGTGTAAGATTATTTACCAATTATTATTTCTGATCTGTAATTCCTAGGGAATAATATTGCACTCAGATGTCAGCCATCAACATTTCACAACCAGCTTTATGATAATATAGAGAATAAAATACATTTTAGTTGTAGCTGGTTATTTAAGTGCTATTGTTATTTGAAATTTGTAAACAATGTAATTATATAATTTTAACAAACAATGGAGCCTTTTAGAGCACCCTCGGGGGATCAAAGCAGATGCTGAGACTCACAGCCAAACCTTGGGCAGAGCACAGGGAGTCTTATGGAAGAAGGGGGGGATATAAGGGCATAGAGTGGACAGAAGCTCCACAAGGAGACCAACGAAGCTAAAAATTCTGAGCCCAGGTAGTCCTGCAGAGATCGATGCACCAACCAAGGACCATGCATGGAGAGGACCTAGACCTCCTGCTCAGTTGTAGCTGATTGGTAGCTTAGTTTCTATGTGAGTGTCCAAGTAAGGGGAGCAGGGGCTGTCTCTGTCATGAACTTAGTTGCCTGCGTTTTGGTCACTTGCCCCTCTCTATGTGACCTTCCCAGGCCACAGAGGAAGAAGACCCAGGCAGCCCTGATGAGACTTGATAAGCTATGGGCAGATGGCAGAGGAGGAGAACTCCCCCTTTCAGTGGACTAGGGGAAGGGGATAGGGGGAAGATGGAGGGAGGGTGGTTCTGGGAAGAGTTGAGTAAAGGCTCTTCAATTCGGTTATATAATAACTGGGGTAAAAATAAGTCTAGAGGAGGGTAAAACAATAACAAAATGGGTTGTTATTTCTTCTAGTTACTTTCCAGACATTAATTTTATTTAGAATTCTCAGAAAATAATTCTTGTCAGGTGAATTTTGTGCATTTTGATAAGTGGTCTCTTATCAGTATATAATTTGTAGATTTATTTCTGAATGCTATAATATGGAAAGTGTTATTGGTATTTCTAAAATTTCTAAAGCCACATTACTATTTCTAAAAGCACATGAACCAAGAATCAAATGCATGATCAAGAAAATCGTCCTCTGAATTTGGATCCTGATATTTAGAAAAAAGTAATAATTTTATTTATTCTTTCAAAATTTAATGCAAAATAAATTGGTTATATTTATTCCTCTTCTGCAGTTCTTTCCAGATAATTTTTTTGCCTCTCTACCCAAATAACATCACCTTTAAGAGAAAATTCAAAATCACGGAGGTTGGATGACTGCTCTTGAGTGTGGGGCCATCCATGGCGTGCAGTGCATATATCCAGTACCTGCATTGAAGAAAATGATTTTCCTGTTCCTAGAAGTTATCCACTGCAAATAACTTTTTAAGCTTTATATCCTCAAAACAGGCCATCTCCTGTGTCTTTGCCAGTGGGGTTCTTTTCTCACTTTGAAGGAACATGGAATGAAGTGTTGGGAAGAAGACAACAGTAAATTTCTTCAGCAAATGCTGATTGACAGGCACGATGTTCAAATGAGGATGATAACGGTAAGCAGACAAGAGACAAGGGTGCCATATTCAGGAACGGACATTGTGCTGGTAGGAGTGAGCATGGGTGTGGACATTGTATTAATGCTTCATACTTCCATCCTTTTGAATTTAATCTTACGGTACACTTGATGGAATTGATTACTGAGCCATTCTTTGCAGCTGCTTGTGTAGAAAATTTGCTAGACCTTCGAATGGAGTCCCCAAAGATGAATGTTTTCAAAAACCCTTGTAAAGATATGGTGGACAGTGGTTTGCATTATGCAAATTCTGTAGTGTGGGCTGGCCCGAAGCAGGAGTTCCGGTCCATATGGCTGTGTGTTCTCCAAGAACCGCCTCTCCAAAACGGCCTGGCAAGAATTACTATGAGGTTTGGAAGACAGTCAACAGGACTCGATTCTGGAAAGAACGATTGCTCCCGGGAGCAAATGGAATAACTGAAACAGAAATCAGTTCATTTGCTCCTCAACGATGATGCAGGACTTGGGAATTTTCAGCCTCTTCTGCATCTGGCAGCAAGATAAATTCCACCCTTCACAAACAGACTCTCAGGCTGAGAAAATGCATCTTGTTTGGGCACTGTTAGATAAATCACGGAGAGCCCTTTTTGGAAACCCTAGATAGGAGGGGCAGGATAAAACAGAGCCCAGCAAGCTCATCCAACAAAATGTAGGGACTGTACTTTAACTATTTTCAGCACAGTATAGGGCCAGCACTGCTGGATTCAAACTGCTGTTCCACTTGCTGAAAGTCATCTTAGAGCTCATTATGTGTGATAACCAATAACCAGTGTTATAACCCAAACTGTCCCTTCCTACAGGCTGCTATGCAGGTCATACTCATGGCAGAAGGCCTTCTCCTGAATACAGATCTGAAGTTCATTGTCTTTCATACTTTTCAATAAATTTGAATATTATTATGTCTGCACAAAATGTGGGCATATATATATATATATATATATATATATATATCTATCTGCACATAGCCTGATGTGTGTGTAGAAGACACAGAAGACATTTATGAAATTTTCTGCTTTTTCCTGACTTTCTGGGATTGAGCCCAGGTCACAGGCTTGAGTGACAAGTGTTTTAGCCCTTGAGCTTGAGCCATCTAGTCAGCAATGAAGCTGGCTTTTCTGGTTGTAACATTTCCATATCATTAGTTTAGCTTTCCTTATGTCAAGATGTATTAAATTGTCACTTTAGTGATGGAAATTCAGGAGAAGCAAAATATCTTATAAAAGTACCACTTTATGGGCAGAAAAAAATTAGATAAAATAAAATAGCCAGACATTTGTATCGTCAAAATAAAAGTTAAACGACTCTCAGGAGCTATGCTGGATATTGATTACCTTCACTGTAGTCTACGACACAAATAGCATCAGTGTTATTAACAGAGATGATGACTGACACTCATTACAAGATCCATAAGTGTCTATTTTTCTTACAGTTGCTATATAAATATGTAATGAGTTACTTTATTTATTATTGTGTCATTAAATCTCATTTTTTCATCTAGCAAGAAAGATAGTTCAATAGCAATACATGCAAAATGAAAACAAGAAATGAGCAAGATCCTGAAAATCCCGGGTCTCCCTGTAAATTTAAGTGTTCGTTTGATTTCCATAAATAATCTTACAATTCTTAATCAGCCAACGTGTAAAAACTATGTCATTCAACAAGCCTAGAGAGAGATGTAAGAAATCTGTAGTTCACATAACTGAAGTATTGAATTATATTTATGATTGCTTATTCATTTGTCCTTCTGCTTATATTGACATTCACTGATTTATTTCACAATTTCCTGTATGCATTTTGTTGCCTGGTGTGTGTGTGTGTGTGTGTGCACATCTGTTTGTGCAAATGGATGTGAGCGTATGTGAGGACAGAAGTCAACACCACGTATCTTTTTCCGTCACTCTATACCTCATTTGTTTCTTTATGCAGCTTTGGGGCTGCATCACTCACAGGCCTATAGCTGATGAATTAATGTAGGATAGTCAGCCAGCACACCCCAACAGATCTTCCTGTGTCTGCCTCCCCAGCTGGAAATACACGTACACCTTGTGTCAGGCTTTTAGAGTTTGTAGTATTTTTCTGTTTTCCCAAGAAATACATAACTACTGAATTTCGATAATTCCCATTCTTCTCCCTTCTTCAGGACCTCATTTGCTCATCAAACACCTCTCAACCTCACATTTTTTCTTTAATTATTATTGTCATACAAACACACACACACACACACACACACACACACACACACACACACACTACTGAGTCTATTTAGAAGTAGGTGCATTTAGGGATAACAACCTGGAATTGGATAGCCTGTCAGAAAGCTTATTTCTGGAGAAAAATGATTCTCTCAACGGCCAATGATTGCCTATTCCTCTTCATTTAGGGTGGAGCTATGTAAAATTTCCTAGTCTATAACAGCACCTGGCACTGTCATTATGAAGATCTTTCTGAGAACCACAGTGATCAAAATACAAAAGATAGGTGTCTGTGATTGTAGGATATGAAGCCCAAATTACTACATCTTAATAAAATCACTACACCTAACACTGTGGAACATCACTGAGGATGAGACAGAAAGACTGTCAGAGCCAGAGGACAAGGACACCTGCTGCTAGATGGTATGTTCTAGTCATGCGGGGAGGCTGTGCCCTTGACATCGGACCAACGTGCACACATGCCAGGCTCGCTCTTATGGGTGCTGGAGATCTGAGCTTAAGTTCTCACAACTGTGCTGTAAGCCCTTGTTCCACCAAGCCCCTCCAATGGCTTTTTGCCTCCGGGACTCACTTTTCAGCTCCAATCAGTTAGCACATTCTTCCGTGATCTCTAACAAAACCTTGCCCCCTCACCACACTGGCTACCGATGCAGCTGCCCTTTCCTTGCACAATCAAGCGAGTTCAAGGGATTACATTAGGCCCAGTTTATCACTTAGCAGTTTCAGAAATCCAGGAGTAAGCAGGCAATCGGGTGGACATTTACTTGAAATCCCAGACTGCTTTGGAGAGTGTGACCCTCCACATTCATCGTGCTCGTTGTGTGGGTTGCCTCTCAAAGGCACGGATAAGTGATTCCTCACAAGAGAGCAACACCTAAGACAAACGAGACACATGACTCCTTCCAGGGATTCTTTCTGTCTGGTCAGGAGAGAGTCTGGTGATAACGCGCTGCGAGACAGTCATTCCTGTGATAAGGGGGAGCATGACAGCTTAACAGAGGCTTGAGAAAAAACAGATATGCATCGCCTTCAGCAGATGTACAATGCTGATATTTTTATCAGCCATTTCCTTTAGTATTTTGCTCAAAATGCACTCAGCTGTTAATTTTCTAGGCAGAAAACATTCAAGCGGATAAAGATAATCCTTGGGCACTTGAAAACCACTTTAGGCAAGGAACTATTATAGGCTGGGGGCTGACCCTAGGTGCTCAGTCTAATCTGGGGATTTTGACCACTACTACTTTTTTTTTTCTAAGAGAAAAATTAATTAAGTAGAGCGATTTGGATCATGAAGTATAATAAAGGACGTATACTGCTAAAATGAAAGTCTCGGCCATTCTTCACAGTGCTATGACCAGCTGATATTGCAGATATACAATGCTGTGTAAAAGGAAGGGAGGGCCTAGACTGAATTGTGATAGAATAGCATTTGTGAGGCTTCTCAATATGTTTTTAGCAATGTAGTATCCACAGGTTTTAACTAGGAGACAACTTATGCATCACAAATTGATAATATTTAAAATATATGCTTGATAGAATGGGATAGGGGAATGTATCTACCATGACAAACAGCATGCTTGGGTAATTTCACCCATTGCTATCAGTCTTCCTTTGATATATGTGATTGGTATCCTCCTTGGTCCACTCTCTGGTTGCTAGGTGTGTAGCTCCCACTACACTGATACAGATACCAAGCCACAGATGCATGACTACTCTGAAGACGAAGACGGTAGAAGTCATGAGGGTGCCATTATCACCACAGCCCGTAGACTCTACTACCGGAGATAACTGTTTCATTGGACCGATCATCCCCAAAGTCATAAGCACACATTGTTCTTCCTAACAACAACAGAAGTGAATCTTGTTAAAAACTGGGAAGTGATGGTTAGGTCAAATGTCACCATATCCAGTCTAAGGGCAGTATATCAAATTAGGCCATATGGCTTTACTTTTAGCTTTGGATAAGGAGAGAGACAGGGAAGAAGAAGAGGAAGAGAGGAAGGAGAGGAAGAAAGAGGGAGGTAGGGAGGAAAAAGAAAGAGAGAGGGAGAGAGAGAGATATCTTGCTGTGTAACATTTTCCCTAAATTCGTAAGGTTAATTCTATGTGAATGACATCACCTCTCCTTAAAAATCTGGCCAATCATACAATAATTCGCTATAAAATATTTCCAACTATCTAATTCATCATGAAATTGAAACTTTCTTTGGTGACTCATATCCTTCTAGAAGTAGGTGGATATCTTCATGTTCTTAATTCTTATGCAATTAAACATGAAGAAGGGATATGGAGAACTCAGGCTGTCAGAACGTAGGCTGTCAGATATATTTGAGTTGTGGAATAAAACATTTTTTTTCACTAAATAGTTACAGTTGTCAATGGCGTGAATATTTAACTACCATTAAGAATCAACGTCATTAGCCGTCAGAGAGATACAAACCAAAACAACCCTGAGATTTCAAATTACACCCATCAGAAAAGCTAAGATCAAAAACTCAAGTGACAATACATGCTGGAGAGGATGTGGAGAAAGGGGAACCCTCCTCCATTGATGGTGGGAATGTAAACTGGTACAACCACTTTGGAAATCAGTCTGGCGCTTTTTCAGACAATAAGGAATAATGTTTCCTCAAGATCCAGCTGTACCACTCCTAGGTATATATCCAAAATATGCTCAAGTACACAACAAGGACATTTGCTCAACCATGTTTGTATCAGCTTTATTCATAATAGCCAGAACCTGGAAACAACCCAGATGTCCATCAACGGAGGAATGGATACAGAAATTGTGGTACATTTACACAATGCAATACTACTCAGCAATTGAAAACAAGGAAATCATGAAATATGCAGGCAAATGGTGGGAACTAGAAAAGATCTTCCTGAGTGAGGTATCCTAGAAACAGAATACTCACTTATAAGTGGATAATAGACATATAATATAGAACAAACCTACAAAAATCTGTACACCTAAATAAGCTGAGCTAGACAGAGGACCCTGGGTAAGATGATCAGTCCTCACTCAGAAAGGCAAAAGGGATGGGCATTGGAAGAAGGAGAAAACAGGAAACAGAACAGGAGCCTACCACAAAGGGCCTCTGAAAGACTCTACCCAGTAGTGTATCAAAGCAGATACTGAGTCTCATAACCAAGCTTTTCAAACTTTGGGCAGAGTGCAGGGAATCTTAGGAAAGAAGGGGAAGATAGAAAGACCTGGAGGGAACAGGAGTTCCACAAGGCGAGCAACAGAACCAAAATATGTAAGCACAGGGGTCTTTTCTGACACTGATACTCCTACCAAGGACCATTCATGGATATAACCTAGAACCCCTGCTCAGATGTAGCCCATGGGATCTCAGTATCCAAGTGGGTTCCCTAGTAAGGGGAAGAAGGTCTGTCTCTGACATGAACTCAGTGGATAGCTCTTTGACTGCCTCCCCCTGATAGGGGAGCAGCCTTGCCATGCTACAGAGGAGGACAATGCAGCCAGTTTCTGATGAGACCTGATAAGCTAGATGGAAGGGGAGGAGGACCTCCCTTATCCGTGGACTTGGAGAGGGGCATGGGAGGTGAGAGGGTGAGGGGTCTACAGCTGGGATACAAAGTGAATAAACTGTAATTAATATAAAAATTAAAATTTAAATTAAACCCAGAAAAAAAAGAGTCAAGCTCCCATTTCATGTGCCTGTCGAACATTTCAGAAGCATCTGGCACATCCCCTCATGTCTTCTGTCTTCTTTGTAATTGCTGATGCATTTTACAGGAACTCTTGTCTGTTGTGTTATCCTATGCAGTGAACCTGAGTAACAGTGGCCCAACATGGAGGAAAGTAGACATGACATCAGCTCCTGTATATGTCAGCAGTTATAGTAATAGAAAATGTAACATAGTAATAACAAATACAAAATATAAGTTCGTTAATAAGGAAAGCACGAGACCATTTGGTTATATATTCATTATACAATATAATATATAATATCTGTATTAGAAATTCACATGTTTAATAATATGTAGGAAATCTAGGGTCTAGTTTATCTTTTTTCAGTTTTTCATTATTATTTATTTTTATTTATTGTTTTAAAATTTTTATTCACTTTGTGTCCCAGTTGTAGCCCCCTCCCTCATCTCCTCTCAGTCCCACCCTCCCTTCCTCTTCCTCCCTATCCCTCTGGAAAATACACTGATAGAGGAAGTCCTCTTGCCCTACTGTCTGACCATAGTCAGTCAGGTCCCATCAAGACTGTCTGGATCCTCTTTTTCTAACGGCTGGTTACATCACCCCACCAGGGGGAGGTGATGAAGGAGTAGGCAACCATGTTCATGTCAGAGACCATCTCTTTTCCTTTTACTAGTGGTCCCAAATAGAGACTAGTCTATGGGCTACATCTGAGCAGGGATTCTAGATCCTTTCTATGTATGGTCTTTGGTTGATATATCAGTTTCTGTAGTCACCAATGAGCCCAGATTTTATGGTTTTGTTGGTCTGTTTGTGTGGATCCTTTCCCTTCTGGGTTCTTCTGTATCCTCCTTTTTCCATAAGACTCCCTGCACTCTGTCCAAAGTCTGGTTGTGAGTCTCCGCATCTGCTTCTATCCCCTCCTGGGTGGAGACTTTTAGAGGACATCTGTGGTAGGCTCCCATCCTGTTCCCTCTCTTTAACCCCTTCCTGTGTCTATCATGTTTCTTTACTAGGGTCCTTCTTTTTTGTTAGCTTCTGTAGATTTTAGTATGTTTATCCTATATGTCGGATACCAATTACAAGTGAGTATGTACCATGTGTGTCTTTCTGCTTCTGGGATACCTCACTCAGGATAATCTTTTCCATTTCCATCATTTGCCTGAAAATTTCATGATTTCCTTATTTTTAATAGCTGAGTAGTATTCCATTGTGTAAATGTGCCACAATTTGTGTATCCATTCTTTGGTTGAGGGACATCTAGGTCATTTCTAGATTCTGGCTATTACAAATAAGCTGTATAAACATATATTTGCTCAATTATGTTCATTTGCTCGTGTCCTTGTTGTATGGTTGAGTATATTTTGTATATAAGCCTAAGAGTGTTATAGGTGGCTCTTGAGGTAGCACTATTGCCAGTTTTCTGAGAAAGCACTAGATTGATTTCCGAAGTGTTTGTACAAGTTTACATTCCCACCAGCAATGGAGTAGGGTTTGCCTTTCTCCACATCCTCTCCAGCATGTGTTGTCACTTGAGTTTTTGATCTTGGCCATTCTCATGGGTGTAAGACAGAATCTCAGAGTCATTTTGTGTATTTCCCTAAAGACTAAGGTCGTGGTCTCAGTTATCTAAATATCAAATTACTACATGCAGTTTACAACAATCCATGAATGTACAATTACCTGTCTAGTGTCTACAGACAGAAGTAGATAGACATTATGGATGCAAAAGGTGCTGTTATCTAAAACATAGTAAGAGACCGCTACCATTGGCATCTTGGGAGAAGAATCCAAGATTTTGGAAAAACAGAGCTTGATGCCATGCTTTAAGGATCTCTGTGAGGTTTTAATCCATGAATACATATATTCCCTTTAGTTAATAAAATAAATCATTCTGCATCAAATTTCAGTGATAAAGTGTACTTTTTTTCTATTAATGGCCATGTTTGTTTTTCTTTGCAGGCACCAATTTCTTATTTCTAAATGAGTTTCTCATTAGCCCTGAGTATGTGGAGTTGCTTTGATAATTCCATTCTGATGGTTATATAAAGAAATCTACCAAAACAGGTGATTCAATAAATCAGTCTCATTAGCATTTTAATAGACATTACCAGTTTTGAAAATGCGTTATGTGAAACTTTACATGTATAAGTTTTTGAACTAGATGTTTAAATAGTATGTAACGTTTAGTTTTTAATAAATGATGTTTAATTTTAACAATATTTCTAATTTTTTAGTGCTGTTGCTCATTTTTATCTACACAGTGATCTTCACAGCTGACTGCACAGTGAATTAGTCACTGCATGTTTGAATTTAAACAGAAAAGTTTTCAGGTTTTATGTTAGTGTTTCTTACCAGGCCGAATTTTGAGAGTTTTTATTTAAAAAGCATTTTTTTTTCATTTGAAATTTCACCTATGTATATGGGCCATTTATATTTCATCCTAAACTCCTTACATTTTGCTGTTTAGTTTACCTATTGGCTTATTTGATTTTATATTGTTCAGATTTTGAAATCTTCATATATTTTAGATATTAATCCTTAGTCAGATACATAGTGAGTAGCTTATTTTCACAATGGAATTTTTCATCCAGAAAGAATGAAATTAAATCAATTGCATGAAAGTTGAAAAACGCAAACAAAATCAAATTAAGAAAACTATGAAACACAAAGAAAAACACCACATGTGTTTTCTCATTCGTGTATCCAAGAACTTACATAGAGCCATAAAATCATTTGCCTGTTTAAAGCATGAACAGCAGAAAAAAAGCTATCTAGACAAGCAAAGAGAACCAAGTGGGAGGAGACAGGTGACAATGGATTACACACTGGATTAAAGGGAGGAACTCAGAGAGCACATTACGAGCTTGCACAAAAATATCTATATGATATTCACAGCACCATGTACAGGGATTATATGTTAATAAATTATTATTGAAGTAAAAAAATGTCAGTCACACTTGAAGCCAGACCTGCCTTACAGACATGTTACCCACTTACTCCATACATTTCTGACTTTCTCCTACTGCATTCCAAGTTGAAAACTGAATCTTGTCTCTATAGCAATATATTAACAAAACAAGTGAAGCAAAATGAAAAGCTCTAGGCTCTTCCATCAAGATGTGGTAATGAATCAGTCTAAGCATGAACGTGCACAGGAGCAGCACAGAATGACATTAGCACTCGGGGTCCTTTATTTCTCAGTGGGAAGCGAATTCCTAATAAAATGTAATAACCAGAAGTCGTGATTTAAATGTCAAACATAACAGGTATCCGTGCAATAATATAGTCAACAGCACTAGATCGTTATCTTTGAAGTAAGCTGTAACCCTTTATAAGGCAGTTGAGAAATGATGCTGTCTGAAACACTGATATACACCTAAGCCAGGAGAAGCAGCTGCACGCAATAATGCAAGGGGCAATAAAACCACCCAAAATAAAGATAAGAAGTTATAATTCTAGCACTATCATTTCCTTACCAATGAGCTATTACAGTAAATTATAACCTTTACTTTACTTTTTAAGGAATAGCAAATGTTTTATATTCATCATACCTCCATAACTGGGTGTGCCTGTCAGTGTGTCTTTCCCATGACCACTCAGAATTCCTGTGCTCTTAAAGGGAAGATGATGGCTTGAGAGTCACCTGAACTATACGTGGAAGATGACATTTGTCTTACTAAACAAGTTAATTAATTAAAAATTATATTCCTGTTTGCATGAACTTTAGATGCCTTCTTGCAGTCGGCATAAATGTAGTCTGATGACCTAACTCTAAAGTTAGTAGAAGAAGGGAGAGAGCAATCAGGTCAAGGGTTCTGAGGAACACATACAAAGATGTCTTGTTTCTGATCTCCGCTCATCATCTCACTTTTTACCTCATCACCACCTAAGTCATGCTGTTCTATGCAGATAGATACTGTGTTGTACAAGAAGGTCCCCAAACTCAAGGGTGCCTTGATGCTTAGTGAAGTCAAATGCATTTTGCATCACAATCCTACAAAACTCCAAAGTCTATCCATGCTGATATAATTATTTTCAACAGTTATAATGACCTATGTTGAACACAAAAATGTTATATAAGAAATCATTATACTTTTGTTAATATGTTTATTTTCATGGGCTTTACTTAATTATTCCATCCTAATTTTTTCTCAGTAACGCTGGGGGCAAAGATTAAAAACAGTAATTATTAAGTCTATCAAAATAAAATTGTAGAAGCTCATGAAAGACCCATAAAAATTGTGACGATTATAATATAATACCAGTACACAACCATAGTCTATCTTGCAATTTACACAACACTGGGGACTGAACACACAAACACACACACACAAATGGTAAAACCCATTCAATAGGCCCATGCAACGATTTTTAAAAGGTATTGATCAAAATGCCTTTGTTATATTCATTTACAAAAGGATGTAATTATTTGTCCTTTCAGTTTTGTAGATAAAGATGGCACACATGAAAAATAATAGGCTGTCATTTCATAAGAGTTAGTAGCTAGAAATCCACAAAGGAAGATATGTTGAAACACCAACAGTTTATTCTTCTTTCTCTAATACTTTTGATATTTGAGAAATTACAAAGTAAGGAAAAACAAATACAAAGTGGGTATTTTATATGTGTTTTATTTTTAATCATTGAATCCTAAAATACTTATAATAAAAATTTTAAATTAAAAAATTCATTACCAAAATCAATTATCCTTGGGCACTAGTTTATCAGGGGCTTTATGCCTTGGGGTAAACAAGCTGGTGGCAGGGAAGAATGAGACTGATCCCCTCTCCAGACACTGTGTTCTGCACTGCAACACTATGTGGGGATATGAAAAATTCTGCTTCTCTACCCCGCCCTTCACCCTGTGCATGGAATATTAAGAGATTCCATCAGAAAGCTCTTGTCTGAAAGGAGAAGCATCTACAGTTTCTTTGGAAACACACTGTTATACAAAGTCTTATTTTTGCAAGATTGCAGATTTCTTTTGAATCAAAAATTACTGTTTCTAAAAATGGCTTCAAGTCTAAATTGTGCATGTGATTCTGTATAATGTAAATTTTGAAAAAATTAAAGAGAATAGAAAAAATTTCCTGTATTCCAAACTCCTTGACTTCTATAAGAGCAGTTTGGTCTCATTTTTCATTTGATAACTATGTGGTCCTTCAAATTGAGCATTCTTTATTTTAAGTTTATTTTAAACAGTATAAAGCAAACATTTGTTTAGGAAGCAGAATTCAATGACTAAATGTATAGTATCAGGATTATAGTATTTATGAAATATAAACATATATTTTTAGGGTTAGTCACTGACTTCTTATTAGTACAGGAATCAATTAATAATAAAATGATATTTGATAAATAGAGTATAATAAATAAAATATTTAGACAAGGACATAAACAGTTGATCATTAAATGATTTCTAATCTACTTAAAATCTGTGTATTTAAATACAGAAAAAATATAAATTCACTCTAAACGGATTTGATCTTTTAAAGAAAGCAATGGGACATAATAGCAGCCAGTTATTTCACAAGCTATCAATTCCAATAGGATTTTTTTCCAAAATATGCAAGGTAAGGTTTGCAGCTCTTAATATTAAATATCCTACTATAAGTGGACATTGCAGATATAAGCTTCATGGTGAACACAAACCAACAAAACTCAAGTGACAGCACATGCCGATGAAGATGTGGAGAAAGGGTAACACTCCTCCATTGCTGGTGGGAGTGCAAACTTCCACAACTACTTTGGAAACCAATCTGGTGGTTTCTCAGAAAATTAAGAATAGATCAACCTCAAAATCCAGGTATACCACTCCTGGGCATGTCCTGAAGATGCTCCACCATATCACAAGGACAATTGTTCAACTATGCTCATAGCAGCTTTATTCATAATAGCCAGAATCAGGAAAACATCTAAACGTCCCTCAACCCAAGAACAGATAAAGAAAATGTGGTAGATTTACACATGGAATACAACTATTAAAATCAAGGACATTATGCAAATTGCAGGCAAATGAGTAGAACTAGAAAATATAATCCTGAGTGAGGTAACCCAGACCCAGAAAGACAAGCATAGTATGTGCTCACTTATAAGTAAACACTAGCCATAAAGTACAGGAAAACCATGCTACAATCCACAGAACCAAAGAAAGCAAGGAGGGCCCAGGGGATGATGCTTGAATCTCATTCTGAAAAGGAAACAAAATAGTCATCTCAAGTTTATGGAAGGCAGGAACTGGGGAGGAGAGGTGGCAGGGAAGGGTGCAGGAATGGGGATCAGGTGTGTTCAGAGACGGATGGCAGCGAGGACTGGGAGAGATGATGGGAATTGGTGGGGGGGGCATATCAGGGACAGGGGGTGCTTCCAGGAGTCTATGGTGGTGATGCCAGCTGAGATTCCTAGCAGCATGTGAAATGGAGCCTGAAATGGCCACCTCCTGTACACAGGCAGGATTTCCTGTGGATAAGAACACCAACCCACCCACAAAACCTGAGAATCAGCCAAACGACGACTAGCCCGTCCTCTGGTTTCTATATTCTTCCTGAGTCCTCTTCTGCAATCATCAGACTTTGGTGCGGGTATAGGGTGCAAAATGTGTTCATATTATGTTTGTGGGCTCAGTCTTTTGTTCTCAGCACTTTGACCAGTTACAGGCCTCTGCATTCACTATTTTCCACTCCAAAAAAGAAGCTTCTCTGACCGCGATTGCAAGTAGCACAGACCTACAGGCATAAATATAAATATTGAGAAGACAATTTGAAAATATTATCACTAAAAAAACAAACAAACAAAAAAACAAAAAAACCCTAAACAACTATCAGGGTCTGTCCTGGGGAATAGCATGTTTGTCCTCACTCCTCACTGGCCATGGCTATTTGACCCTGCTTCTATTACCAGGTAGAAAAGTACCTCTGTGAAGCAGTCCACAAATCCAATCAGAAAGTTGTTAATTACCCAATAATAGTCATGGCAGCTTCATGTTAGTAGGTACCCTTTGTCTGCAGATGTTGTGGCATGCAGGGTTCAGCCCTGTTTAAGTCTTTTGCTGTCTTTTCTCCCCCAGTAGCTTTGATGGCACATTCTGTTATGATAAAGGTTAGCCTGATGGGAGGCTGTCTCCAAGAGGGTCTGGGATTAATTTCTCTATGTAGCAACTTAACTCCTATGACTGCTACACAATGAAATGCTTCAAAGTGCTGTGATGTACTGTCGTCACATAGTAAATAATGAATATGGGAAATCATTAATACACCACAACCGAATTCTTCTATACAAAGCCTGCTGAAAAAATATAATTAAAAAAATCCTTATCTAATGAATTTTACAAAAGAGTAAATGAGTAAATATTATCGTTTTCCTTCTCTCTGGAAAATAATCAGAGCTACGTGACCTAAAACAAGCTGTTGGTTTCATTTTTAGCCTTGATTGTCTGTAAATTGACGCCCTGAATTCTTGGTTGTCATTTCCTAATAGTCTTCCTCATCTTTTATCTCTTCTCCTTCATCTATTCTTTCTCTTTTCCTCCTTTTTGCACTCTCTCACTTCATATTTAAAAGCACTGAAACATCTACATTTCCTTTGTCAATCTCGGAGAGTTCCGTCTTGTGTAAAATATTTCTTTACCACTAATTATTTTAAAATCAGCACTGCAATAAATTGGTCATAGGTACATAATTCCTAAAATAGAAGTCTCTGTAAAATACATTAAATCCAAGAGGAGGCCCATGCAAGGTATCACTCTTTTATCTCCGAACAATTTTACTCTTGCTAAAGAATTTTTCCATGTTATATAATGGTTGTTTATTCCTGTTTGTTTGTTTCTTTCTTTTTCAGGACACGGTTCTCTGTGCAGCGTTGGCTGTCCTGGACTCACTTTGTGGACCAGGCTGGCCTTGAACTCAGATTGATCCGCCTGCCTCTGCCTCCCCAAATGCTGGGATCTCAGGCGTGGGCTACTGTATCCGTCTTGGTCATTTATTCTTTAATGGAGAGGCCAGAGCAACTTGACAAAGGTACTTCTAGTGTTTATATCTATCTTTATATGGTATATGTTATAGGAACATAATCTTGGCTTCATGCTTATGCTGAACTGATCAGATAAATATTAAGATACAAATATTTGTTTTCTTCAGATTAGTGAAGGGAAATGTTTGAAGTCAGGGCAAAACGGCCTTGAACCTGACACACAGAGAACAGTAATACCTGCTCAGAGCTTCTAGATTCTATAATATCTAGACAAGACCCAAGCTTGAATAAACACATGTGGATTTTATGTCGCAATGGAAGTGTCTATAGTTTCACCACTTGCTCTTAAAATTTAAAAATAGATCATTTTTTTCTTTATCAATATCTAACGTTGCTTTCAATCAAAAGAGGTCAATTTTTACCAGAATATTTGTTTTGTACAATACAGCTACATAGATAGTAGGTGTCTATAATGTCCATTGATCTTTTAATTCTTTTTATTCACAACCAGGAAGCTTGGCAAGATTGGGATAGTTCAGAAAAGATAGTTCAATGAATGTCTTTAATAACTGAGGCATAAAACCAATCTGCATGCATATACAAGTTCCTTGATAACAACTAAATACTGGGTCAGAAGATTCTATGAGGAGAATGAGTTCTCAAGCCTTAGAGAATACATCCTCTGTGCTGTCCTTTCTTTGAATGGGAGGCTTAGGGCAGCCAGGCAGACTGCCAATGCTCAGTGTCCAAAACACATGGGAAATCATATCTTGGGACATTTAGTTACTTCTGTTTTCTTTGTGTGTGTGTGTGTGTGTGTGTGTGTGTGTGTCACTCTATCAACATTAACTGGATGATCTGAATGCCAAGGCTCTTTTCTAGGAAGAATCACATCTCAGTGACTTGAATGCAGCAAGCACATAGTGAATACTTGGGCATGAATAGATGCTGTTGCTGCTGCTGCTGCTGCTGCTGCTGCTGCTGCTGCTGCTGCTGCTGCCATGACACTGCACCAGGAATTATCAAAGCAGGAAGGAATCGCTGCCTCATCTCTATGCCCACTGTGCAGAATTCCAAATAATTAAGAGAACACACTTCCAAGAGTAACTGAAAATTGAGATGATTTTTCTCAGAATTTTGGTCTCCTTCTTTGATAACTCTACATACATCCTACAGATACTGAGCCCCCAAAGCAAATGGCAAGAAGAAATTTCAGGGTTTTTGAGTAGTGATGCTTCTGCAATTTCAAGAGAAATTCACGTACTGACCCAGGCTTTTTAGCAGCTCTCCTGGCCTTCCGATTTTCATGGAGAAAGCTGTGTGTGAGTTCCGGTGATGCTGCAGAACCTGCCCTTTTCTAGTCCGTTCATGGGTCAATTTCTGAATTTCTAATTAACAAACTCATCTCAATAGTCAGATGTTACTGAAACTATAGAAAGTGAGTTTTTTGTTCTGAAATGAAAGAAAATAAAAAAGTTATTGGAAAAAAATTAGTGAAAAACCAGAAATAATGATACATATGAAGGAAATATATAGCAAAGAATGTCTATTTTACATAAAGGCCTTGATTTTAATACAGATAATTTGATACACGTTTTGATGAGATTAGGAGTGCACATTTGTCTTTAAATCAGAATAGGATGGTATATTAAATAACATTGCAGTCAGTGGCTACACAGAAGTTTTGTGTAATTGATCATGTAATGTGTAGATTTGCCATTTATTCACCAGTAATGCACAGAGCCCTTTAAAAGGTATACTGCTATTGTGGTACATCTACAAAATGGAATATTACTCAGCAGTAAGAAACAAGGAAATCATGAAATTTGCAGGTAAATGGTGGGATCTGGAAAAGATCATCCTGAGTGAGCTATCCCAGAAGCAAAAAGAGACACATGGTAGATGCTCACTCATATAGACATTTAATATAGGATAAACCTACTAAAGTTTGTAAACTTAAAAGAAACTAATCAAGAGGGAGGACTCTTGCTAAAATGCTCAATTCCTATCCAGAAAGGCAAAGAGGATGGACATCAGAAGAAGGAGAAAAGAGGGAACAAGTCAGGAGCCTGCCACAGAGGACCTCTGAAAATCTCTGCCCTGCAGACTGTCAATGCAGATCCTGAGACTTATAGGCAACCTTTTGGCAGAGTGCAGGGAATCTTATGAAAGAAGTGGGAAACAGTAAGATCTGAAGAGGATAGGAACTCCAAAAGGAGAGCAACAGAACCAAAAAATCTGAGCACAGGTGTCTTTCCTGAGACTGATACTCCAGCCAAGGACTATGCATGGAGATAAACTAAGACCTCTGCACAGATTTTGCCCATGGCAGTTCAATATCCAAGTGGGTTCCATTATAATAGGAACAGGGACTGTTTCTGACATGAACTGAGTGGCTTGCTCTTTAATTACCCCCCCAGAGGGGAAAGCAGCATTACCAGGCCACAGAAGAAGACAATGCAGCCACTCCTGATAAGACCTAATTGACTAGGATCAGAAAGAAGGAAAAGAAGACCTCCCCTATCAGTGGACTTGGGGAGGGGCATGCATGCAGAGGATGGAGGAAGGGAGGGGTTGGGAGGGGAGGATGGAGGGAACCACAAGGGGGATACAAAGTGAATAAAGTTTAATTAATAAATAATTTTTAAAAAGTATACTGCTTTTTTCATTTTTTTAGTATACTGCTTTTTTAACACAAATTTTTTAACATTTTAAAAATGTTATTCCCAATGTTAGTGAAATAAAAGAGAAATTTTATCTTCTGACAACTTATGTTCAGCAACTCATGCTGCAGTGTCAGATTCATAGGAATTCAAAATATCTCAAACCATGCAAGAACTTGAATACAATACATATAAAATGTTTAAGAGATTTCATTGTTAAAATTGCATAACTGATGAAAATAAAGTAAAATTATCATATTGTGTTAGTGTTTAGCAATGATTGAATTTTAAAATACAATTCTTGATATTCCATAAAAATATACAAATTCTAGTTCATATAAAATAGTAAAAGAATTTATGGTTTTGCAAGTATATCTAACATTAAGGTAATTCTCTTCAATGTAATCATTATTTGTGAGAGCATAGGGCGGTAAGATTATTTCAAGTAGCCAGGAGCTATAACAACAAATATTTTCACTTGTTTATATGTATGCTGAGTCAACAATTCCAAAAAAAGGTAATTCCCACCTAAGATCAAGAACAATCAGCCAGAGTCCTCCATCCCCTCCTCCCTTTGTGAGCTCAGTGTATCAGCTATATCATTTTTTTCTCTTTTTTTTTCCGGAATTTATTCATTATATATCCCAATTGACACCTCCTTTCTTAACTCCTCCCAGTCCCATCCTCCCTCCCTCTTCTCCCCTATCTCCTTCCCTTAGTCCACTGAAAGGGGGAGTTCTCCACCCGTGCCATCTGCCCATAGCTTATCAAGTCTCATCAGGGCTGTCTGGATCCTCTTCCTCTGTGGCCTGGCAAGACTGCATCACCAGGGACGAGTGATCACATAGTAGATAGGTATATCTTTTTAATATATAATGAATTAATTATGATCATGTATGTGTATTTATATGTATATATGTATACACATAAAGATGTGTGCATGTGATTTTTGTGGGTGTATATATGTGCATGTGTGTGCCTGCCTGTGTGTGTGTGTGTGTGTGTGTGTGGATGGGGTATGTGTTACAAATCAGGACCTTGTTCAAGCTAGACAAACTTGAACATTGAGCTATACAAAGCCCCAATGTATATTATGGTTAATTACAATTTGCCATATGCTTATGCAAAAGAAAAACCAGTTGAACAACTAAATTATGTGGATTAAAAGCATTATTACATAAGTTCTCATTTTGGAGAATGGATACAAATATCTTTATAAACAAAATTTGACCTTATCCTATAGTATTTCTTTAAAATAGTTCTTTAAAATGGTTTTATTGGAAAATTCACTCATTATTTCTCCTCACAAAAACTGTTTTAGATTGCTCCAATCTAAAATTTTCATGAGGAAAGTAAGCTTTATGCTAGGTGTATTAGTACAGAAGAGAAACTCCAGCACTTGGGAAACTGAGACAGGGAAATGGAAGAAGCTGAAGCTACCCTGATCTATACAGTAAAATACAGGTCAGCGGAGCTACCTTGACAGACCTAATCTCACAACAATTTAAAAAAAAATAACTTTGATTCAACATATTGCTCCAAGCGTGAATATACATATACACATATATGGGTATATATAAAACATATTAAAGATAGATACAAAGAAAAATAATTTTAAAAAATCCAGCATGCTACAAATATAAAAGCAACTATTCACGAGCCAAGACTTATGAAATGCTATCACAAGATCAAGCTTCTGATATAAAAGAACTTGCAAATGTCAGCTATGTCCCTCACAGCACATTAATTCTTTAATCTTTCAAAACATATTTTAAAATACTAGTATATTTTAATTAAAATATAATTACACAGTTTGCTCCCTCTCATTTCTTCTCCTCCATCTCTCATGTTGCTTCCTTGAAATCTCTTTCATGTTCCATGCTCTAGCCCTCGCAAATTGATGACTTCCTTTTCATTGTTTTGTATTGTGATTTATAGATGTTAAACATAGGAAAGGTAGATGATAGATAGATAGATGATAGATTGACAGGTGACAGAGAGATGATAGATGATGGTTGGATAGATAGATACATAGAGAGATGATAGCTGATAGATTGCTAGATGATAGATAGATAGATAGATAGATAGATAGATAGATAGATAGATAGATAGATAGATAGATAGACAGATGGACAGATAGATAGACTGAGAGACAGACAGTATAGAAACAACATTTTAATCTTTGGGCTGGCAATTGCTTCTCAGAAATGCCGTAATACGCCTAAGGAAACCCACGTCCTTACTCTTCTTGTGCTTTAATAGTGCTCTGCGTGGTCCCTCAGTTCAGTGATTTATACATTGCCACAAAGAGGCTTGGTTTGAATCCAGTTGGTGAACTTCTATCCTAGGACTTCCTATACAAAAAAAGTCATCTTAGAAGGTTGTGAATTTAATTTGGAATCACCTGCTGAGCTCTCAGTGGAATATTCGATAATTCAGAAACCATTTCCCCTATTTTTTAAAGGCCAGAAAACAGAGGGTAACTTGCCTGTCTATTCTGGAACTTCTCCCATAACAAATAGATCTAAGATAAGTCTTGCAGACAAATAGCTGAATGAAATGTTAGTGTTTAAGACAGTATATTAAAAACATAAGTCTAGCAAAATCCCTTTTCCAGGTCAGCCTATCTGAAAGGTTCTGTAATGAAAAAAAATGAAACAAACAAAGGTCCTAACATATGTTGAGAAGGAAAGCAATATACCCTATAATATTTCTTGACAAATTAGCTAAACCTAGCAAATTTATGTAGCATCTGGCTTCTTCTAACCCAAGCTCGTTACACTAATTTAAATGTGTTCCATGGTGTGCAATTCTCTAGTCACACAAAATTCAGCTACTTTAAAAGACAAGAAAGTCAATAACAATGCAAGGCAGAAGGATGGCTCCATCATCAGTGAACAGGTAACATGTGCTTTTCATATTACTCTCCCATTCAGTGCTCATAAGTCACTCCAAAAACTTTACAAGAATATCACTTATACTATGAAAACATACCCTTAGTCAAGATATAAATTTTCATTGGATAGATATATATTTAAGAGTTTTCCCTATTGATCCAAGAACTCAATCCCATGTGCTTAGCAGATTTCCCCTTTAGTAGAAAAAAAAAGTATCAAAGGCTGAATCTCCCTGCTCCCTATTCAGTGTGTATTTGGCTAGTATCTCTCTCCCACTGTGTATACAGATGATTCCAGGGCTAATGCTTGACATATTGTCAGAAGAGTTGAAAGAAGACATGATACATGAGTCAGCAAAGACATACCGGAAGGAGAGCACCCATGATAAATTCAGAAAAGAAACTGTAGCCTGATGTTTTGGAAGGGCTTTGGATCACATGCTATGTGTGCTTTTCCTGCATAAGCTTCCTGCAAGCACAAGGCTTACTCCAGAGTAAGAACCTATGTGACTTTAACACTGGCCTCCCTAGTTATATCCCTTTTATTCTACTATGATCACTTTAAGAGTCAGTAGAAGAAAATTTAGTCAGTTTTAGAATTCTGTTCTGCTTTCCAAACTCCCTTCAGATTGTAATTCACCTTTCCAATGACAGGTAAAAACTAAACAAGGAAAAATGTAAATGCTAAAATCTAGAAATTGTTCATTACTTGGGTTAATATAAGAACAACAACAAAAAATTATCATGTAGTTTGTTTCAGATTAAGAATTTCAGTTCGTATATTATATGTCTAGCATCCACTTATAAGTGAGTATATACTGTGTGTGTCTTTCCGCTTCTGGGATTTCTCACTCAGGATGATATTTTCTAGTTCCCACCATTTGCCTGCAAATTTCATGATTTCCTTGTTTTTAATTTCTGAGTAGTATTCCATTGTGTAAATGTACCACAATTTCTGTATCCATTCCTCCATTGAGGGTCATCTGGGTTGTTTCCAGGTTCTGGCTATTACGAATAAAGTTGCTACAAACATAATTGAGCAAATGTCCTTGTTGTGTACTTGAGTATATTTTGGATATATGCCTAGTAGTAGTATAGCTGGATCTTGAGGAAGGGCTATTCCTAATTGTCTGAGAAAGCACCAGATTGATTTCCAGAGTGGTTGCACAAGTTTATGTTCCCACCAACAATGGAGGAGGGTTCCCCTTTCTCCACATCCTCTCCAGCATGTGTTGTCACTTGAGGTTTTGATCTTAGCCATTCTGATGGATATAAGGGAAAAATCTTAAAGTCGTTTTGATTTGCATCTCGCTGATAACTAAGGACTTTGAGCATTTCTTGAAGTGTTTCTCTGTCATTCTATATTCCTCTACAGAGAATTCTGTTTAGCTCTGTACTCCATTTTTTAGTTGGATTACTTGCTTTGTTGCTTTTTAATTTCTTGAGTTCTTTATATATTCTGGATATTATTCCTCTGTCAGATATAGGGTTGGTGAAGATCCTTTCACAGTCTGTAGGCTGCCGTTTTGTTTTGATGACAGTGTCCTTTGCTTTACAGAAGTTATAGGATAAACCTACAAAAATATGTACACCTAAAGAAGCTAAGCTAGTTTAGCTCTCTTCCCCATTTTTTAATTGGATTACTTGGTTTGCTGCTTTTCAGCTTCTTTAGTTCTTTGTATATACTGGATATTAGTCCTCTGTCAGATAAAGGGTTAGTGAAGA
>REGO01000741.1:54694-129528 GCA_010120015.1 Rhombomys opimus | reverse complement strand
GATCAGATGAATGGGAGGAGGTCCCCCCCCATCAGTGGACTTGGAAAGGGGCACAGTGGTGATGAGGGAGGGAGGGAGGGACTGGGAGGGAATGAGGGTTCGGGGCATGGCTGGGATACAGAATTAATAAAATGTAACTGATAAAAAAAAAGAAGCTAAGCTAGAAGGAGTAACCTGGGTGAGATGATCAATCGATGATCAATCCTCACTCAGAAAGGCAAACAGGATGGATAAAATATGGAACTGGACAGGAGCCTACCACAGAGGGCCTCTGAAAGACTCTACCCAGGAGTATATCAAAGCAGACACAAAGTTTATTCATAAACAAACTTTGGGCAGAGTTCAGGGAATCTTAGGAAAGAAGGGGGAGATAATAAGGCCTGGAGAGGACAAGAGCCCCACAAGGAGACCAAAAGAACCAAAATATTTTGGCACAGGGGTCTTTTCTGAGATGGATACTTCAACCAAGATCCATGCATGGAGATAACCTAGAACCTATGCTCAGATGTAGCCCATGGCAGCTTAGTATCCAAGTGGGTACTGGGGGAACAGGGACTGTCTCTGACATGAACTCAGTGCCTGGCTCTTTGATTACCTCCCCATGGTGGGAGAGCAGCCTTGCCAGGCCAGAGAGGAAGACAATAAAGTCAGTCCTGATGAGACCTGATAAGCTAGGGTCAGAGGGAAGGGAAGGAGAACATCCCCTATCAGTGGACTTAGAGATGGGAATGGGAAGAGATGAGGGAGGGAGGGTGTAATTGGGAGTGGATGAGGAAGGGGCCTACAGCTGGGATACAAAGTGAATAAACTGTAATTAATATAAAAAATAAAAATTTAATTTAGAAATAAATTAAAAAATAAATGTAATTAAAAAGAAAGCTTTGAAAGATAGCAAGCCCAAATTTAAATTATTAAAAATTGAGAATGTCTGTGAATTTGTTTTATAATTCAAGGGTGGTGGGATCTGTCTTATTTTATAAGACAGAAAAAATGATAATCAAACAGTTTTCAATGCTAAAGAAACCCACACACTAATTAAAATACTTATAAAGAAAATAAAAAGAAAAGAATTTCAGTTCACACAACAGTTAGTGAACAACTTCCTGTTTTGCCTTCCCAATTCATCCAAGTTACACAGCATATGATTTTACTCAAAAGCCTTATGTTCATCCCCTGGTTTTCTAACTAGCCTTTGATTTGAAGAAGCCCGGGCCACACAGACTGAGCTGGATCACTAGAAACTGAAAACATTATTTTCTTGTTTTTTTTTTTTTTTTTTTTTTTTTTTTTTTTGTGAAGAAGAGGAAAAATAAAGGAAGAAGAAATAACTTCAAGGAGAAATGACATGTGAGGATTCATGGTTTGAGAGAGGCCAGTACATCACGAGAGGGCAGGCATGGTGGTAGGAGTAAGTGGCATTTCGGGAGGATGAGTGGGGATGTGGTGGCTAATATCACAGCCAGCAGTATGGACTTAGGTTACTCAACCTGGCTAAAGATCACCTGAATCCCTGTGCCATCACCTGAACCCCTGTGCCAAAAGACCTAATTTGTCCTCAAGCCCCTAAAGCTTCAAAGGTATCTGAAGATGCTTAGCCAGCTCAGGACTAAGTACGAGTCCTGAGTTGCGGAGGAGAATGTTATATGCTAGTCACAGTAGCACCTTGGTTCCCCAGACTCATTTAGCAGCTCTGATTCCACCAGTAATGATATGTGCATCCAAGCCTCATAATCGGACAACCTGAGCTCCCTGCACGGAACCCTATGAGGAGAGAGAAGTAACACCTTCACTGTACAGTTGTATTGTGACAGCCATCAGTATGGTATGCTAGTACACGTTCATGTGCACACACATGCACATTAAACACACACCCACACACATATATATATATAGTTTTTTTTTTAAACTGAGAAAGAATGAGATAAGTTTATCAGAGCTTCATGTTCAAAATTGATGTCTGTTTTGTAACACCTGTCCTGGATTTTTCTAATTAGCATCAGCCTGACACATCCCAGAGTTGTTTAAAGTTGTCTCAGCTAGGCAACAGGCCCCAAAAGGCTGGCTGTATCAATACCTGCAGGACATTTTCTTTGTCAGTTTATTTGATGTAGCAGTGGCTTGCTGTGGACTGTGCCACCCCTGGGAAGGCATCGTTCTGATTAAAACGCGGAGGAGTCAGCTGTTAAGCAGTGATCCTCCTGCATGGTCTCTGCTGCAAGTTCCTGCCTAGACCTCAGCCCTGGTGGCCTAGGAGGCTGGCCTATGACTTATATGTCAAACATTCACTTTTCTCTCTAAGTTGTCCTATGGACTTGAGCAACAAAGGCCAAACTAGAACACTAGTCTTGAGGGGTATTATTTGATTCATAAAATTTCACTCAGACTGTTTTCAACCAGTTATATTTATTTTCAATTTAGCTAAGCTAGCATGAAACTTGCAATCTACTTTATGTAAAGGGGACACGAGCAGCCCACATTGTGTGGATTATAATAATTTATCTGTCACTTGAAATTGCTCAATACAGGTTATTAAGAACATAATCATATTTTGAAATTCTTTGTAATGTGCTAGACAAGAAATCTGTGTGTTCTAAAACAGTGTAAGTATGACAAGGGTTGATGATATTTAGTTTAGCATTTGCTCTTATTCTGGGTCAACTTGTGTGGAACTTTGAGTAAGCCACAAGATGTGTATGAATAAGTTCAACAATTTTAATCTATCATACTTTATAACATAATTTTGTAGTTGAGTCTGTTTTATATGAACTCTTGAATGTATATTTGTCACTGAGAACACTAAATATGTTTATACTTCCCTGCGTGGTGGTTAATTCCTCCCTTCACACCCTGTGTTAGCTCAATGTTACCATTGTATCGTTGCATTTTTAAAACAATATTCAAATGTGATTGTTCTCTCCCTCAGTGAAACGAAGACCACTCCATTCAGGAGATGTTCCCACCTTAATGCCTCAGTCTCAAGCACTTCTCTAATTCTGACAGGGATGTCTAGCAGGGCCAACTCAGTCATGACACCTTAGGGATGTGAAGTCACAGAGAGCCAAGAAGCTCAGCCATGGTGAAAACGTAGCTCTACTCTACCCACTCTGCCATCTCCAGAGGCTGCAAACACATTTTTAAAGATTTATTTTGGTTTTTCTGATGTGTGACTGCATGAGTATGTACAGGCATGTGCTTGAAGGGGAAACAGGCTTTCTACCCACTCAGAGCTGGGATTGTGGGTAGTTTTGAGTCCGCCAGTGAGGGACTGTGATTAAGACTTAGGTACACTGCAAGTACAATAGCTGTCTTTAACCACTGAGATATCTCTTCAGCAATGAAATTCTATGACCACGAGTCATCTAATTTTTAGCCTTAGATTTTGTTTGTTTTTTGATCAAATGTTCTATGGATTAGATCTTATTAGGAAATGATGGCCGCCCCACTAAACACCAGATTGTTACAGGATATTAAGTGAATATTTTATTCCTGCTTTTACTTTTATGTATGTACTGGGATAGAATTTGCGAGTAAAATTTTCAGTTTTTATACCCAACCATATACCCTTATTTCTGTGGAATTCTATATTCTGCCAAGATTCTCTCTATAGAAAATGTCTTCCTGGAACAAAAGTTAAGCCATTCTTATCACTATCAGATGACAGACAGCCTCATAGCCTCAAACTCATTTTTTTTCTTTTTTCCTTTCCCTGTTTCCTTGATCCATGCTCACTCCTTCCTGACAATCTACTGAGCTAATTTTTTGCATATATTTACTATGAAATACCTGGTAACCTAACATTTCTTGTCTGTATTGCCTCATCAAACAACTTGATCTTCTTGAAGACAAAACATGCTCTATGCTTCTTGCATGCCACTTGTGAGACTATTTCATAGAAAGAATGCAATTTCATAAAAGCATAAATGTACATTATTCTCACAGCTTTGCCTAAATCTAAAGTGCTCTCTTCAATCACAAAGAACGAAGCTGTGTTCTGTGGAGTGGAGCGGTCTCCCAGGGATCTGGATTCACTGTCTCGACACTGTGCCCTTCACATCCTCAGTGTCCTCCCTGTGGCACCAGACTGAATCTCTCTCCTGATGAGACCCATCAATATTGAATACGCAGTTGTTGAAATCACTGACACAGAGGGCAATGTCATCCGTGGCTGTCTTGCCTCACTACTAGAGAAGCTAAGATTAGATTGATTCCTTTTCTATAACTTTGCCTCAGAGAATATTTCACTTAGGAAAAAAAAAATTCAAAGGTGTAGTTAAAGGTGGGTTTGTTTGTACAAATCCTGACTGTCTATTTTATGCCTCAGTATAAGGTTTGCAATAAATGCAACATCTACAAAACCAAGAGAACACAATGATACCATTTATTAAACTTGTTCATCAGTGTCATCCTTCAAATCTTCAAGCCTTTCAGACATGGTTTCTTTGTTTAAAATGATGGATGAATTCATCAAGGTAACTTAAATAGCCTTGCCTGGTCCTTAAATTGAGACTATGTTACTGCCCATAGGCCCCATGATAATCTTAACGCACACATACAAACAGAGAAAGAGAGAGAGACATGAGAGGGAGAAGTTCCCATGTACGTGCACACACACACACACACACACACACACACAGGGAGGTACAATTCAATTACAAAAATAATAAAAAAGATACCATTCTATTTCCAGTCCTCTTATGTTTTCTCTTTCAAACACTGAACTCCATCAAGTTTTCTTTATCACAAAGAAAACAAGGGGGGATTATGGAAAGAGAGACTGAGATTAGATAACAGAGAGGACTTCCTGTGTACATATGCAGGTCATAGAAACAGAAGATCATTTAAGTAGCAGTTCCATGAGCTTGATGAGAATTAGCAAGAAAGGAATAATTAACTTAAGAGGTTTAATTCTCTGTATTTAGTTTTACAAAATTTTGCCTCAATATTACCACAAAGGGACCAACGCTACTAAAGGAGACCTCTCATTGAATAATGGTACCAGATATAAATTCGTCTTTTTAATGTTTTAGATAAAATGGAAAACAAAACAGAACACCGAATTTGTATCTATAGCCCAGAAGGGATCTTTGCATGTATCTTTAAATTGCATATCTATAAAACATGGAAGGAATTAGCTTCTGTTTCTATGACCTGCAAATCTTTCAGTTCCTTTTCACATGAGGATTTAAATGGCAAACATTGTGCTCTTCTCAACCTGGATCTGCATCAGGGAAAGTGGAGACTTAAACGAGGCCTCCCTCCCACTCCTTTTGTTAATCTGACAAGTGTCACACGTTACAGCTAATATGCTATTCTGTTCTTATCTTCCAAAATTCACATGTCTCAGAAAGCCAGAGCACAGGAGAAAAACAGCCTGGATTCTGGCTTTGTCTCTGGAGTTAAGATAGGCTGGTTCCCGCCTCAGAGTTTCCTGTCCTGGGAGTAGAAGGTCCACACGTAAGCCATGCTGTCACTTAGAGGACTCCCATTGTACTGCCCTATCTGCAAACTGTTTTTTGAATAGGTCCTTGTTCCATTTTCTCCTTTCCTGAGGAAGTTTTATCAGGACGCTGATGTACAGTAAGCCGATAAGCCTTTATTTAGCGCCCATATATCACTGTGAACCTTTAAGGGAGGCTGCAGGAGGCCCAGACTTCACCCATTAGGTAACTATAAACAGTCCTGGTTAATGTAGATGACGAGGCTTTTTGTTTTGTTTTGTTTTTCTTTTTAATTCCCCTAAAGTATAGATTTCAAGCTTCATTCAGGCCTTTAACATTAATGTCTGGCTGGTTGCTTATATACAAAAAGATTTAAAATCTTGTCAACTTAGATATATACAACAAATTACAACTTACATGTGCACACACATACAATCAACCTGACCAGCATCATATAAATCTATTAATAGCATAAGGCAGCGTGCTTCATAATAAAAGCCCCTTCACCAGTTCATAAAGAAAATAAAAGCTACAAGATAGTCAGAGGCTCAAAATCAGAACCATACTCTTTGTAATCAGATTTCCCCCATATCCAAGCTATTTATGTTTTATTTGTATACAAATGGCTGACACTCATATGAGTTATGGTCAATTCCTTGTGCATGCTGCAAGAGTATGTTATTGATATGAAGGACAAAAATCCTTAGAGACCAAGAATAATGGTTCATGCCCTTACTCTAAACACCCAGGAGGGAGAGGAGGTGGACCCCTATGAGTTCCAGGACAACCTAGTCTCCATAATGAGTTAAAGGACAGCCAAGGCTACAAAGTGAGGTCCTTTCTCAAAAACAAAAACAACAAAACAACCAAAAACTACAGTTTTTCCCTCTTAGAGATATTCATACCCTACTACATGAAAACATGGCATACAATTATCAGATAAAGAATGAAAATATAGTTTTGTAATCCCAAATTCAAGCTGATAATTTTAAAGAAAACAAAATACGCAGAGCATGGTCAATATTCCACTGAGATAGTCATTGCATTTTCAATACCTTACAGAACCTCTTTCAAAGCTGATATGTATTTAGTGACACCTCTGTATCCACTTGCAGCCTGAATCATTCTGTATCACGTGTGACTATCAGCAGTTATGTTCCTTTTAATCAGAAGAGCTTCTTGAAAACGAAGTGAGCATATCCAAGGAGATTTGAGAAAGGCCACACTTTCATCTCTCCCAAGAGGTGATCAGCAGCCCAAGAGGTAAGCCTTGGAACATTTATTTGTTCATAAGATCTAGAAATCAACCTCAGATCCCATTTCTAGAGGATATTTTTCCAGAAAATGAGAACAAAACAAATCAAAATCATTAGAAACCTTGCTACAGGCTTAAATGTAGACTTACAGTATTTTGTTTTTTTACTGAATACAAAGGCACTTATTTGTATTAATAATCCATACTTTTACCTGAAAGCCATCTCTATAAATCAAAAATATCCTGTCTTTGGATTTGGAGGCTGTTCATCTTCTTTGCAGGTAATAATAACAGAATCACTAGTGATGTTTTCTGAAAAACAAAAACATGAGAAACAAATCTTTCTAGCATACTTGTTTCTTTTCATAAATAAGAGAACGATTTGTGTAATCACTTTCAAACTTGAAGCGAGGAGAAGCTGGGATAACCCTGGTAGTGGAATGCTCAACACAGGAGCCTTTGATCTTGGACCAAAGTTCTGGCTTTGTGGGTGAGAGGCTCCTAGATCTTAACACTGCTCTTTGCCCCAACATCCAGACCTTGCTGCACCCTCCCCAGACAACTGGTTGTCCTTTGTAAGTCCTGTCTCGGTCTGTTGCCTCACTGGCAGATGTGTGCTTGGAATTCCATGTAGCTAGATGGTGATGTAAGGTTTGGGGCTAAGGGTTACTCAGGCCATTCCTACAAGCAGCAGCCATGTCCCCTCTCTATCTTCACATCTCCCGTAAGAGAAATGCTCAGCACCCAACTGTGGAGGTCTGTAAGTGAAGACTCACTTCCCCAAAGGAGGTTTCCAAGCCACCAAAGCTACCAGGTTTATTCCGGGCGAGTGTACCTGCATGACGAACACATATGGATTAAGGGCTGAAGCTCTTTCCTTCCCCTGGCGCTAAGGAGACAGAGATAACCTGACTTCAATCACGATCTATTAACTGTTTCTCAACTACACACCAAAGTACTCCAGCCCGTGAAGCATGCAAGAGGAGGTCTCTGCTCTGTGTTGAGTCTCAGCTCCCGTGGAGACCCTCAATATTGTCCGTGTTTTAAGGCATCCTTTCAGATTCCTCTCACCCAACAGGACAGCACAGCTCAGAAGCTCCCGTGACCCCTGAATCTGAGACTTCACAGTTCCGAGCGTTCAGCCTCGTTAACTCACAGAAAACAGCTGAAAACCTCAAGAAACCTGTACCTTTACTTCCAAAACCATAAACGTTTTTTGATTAAATGATTCCTGACAAAAATACACAAAAAAATAACACATAAGTCCATTTTCATCCAAACTGAGAGTTAATATAAATCATACACAAGCCAATTAAATTAAAATGCCAACATCATGAAGAAAGGACAATAGTCAACTAACGTCTTCATGACGTGTCCTCACAGGCTAGATTGGGAGGAAAAAAATGTGGTCTTTCTCAGTAGTGTTACTTCACTCCCCTGAAAGACAGCTTCATCACAGCAATTGGATCACCAAATAGTCCACCACTATATGCCGCCTGTTGGAGATGGGGACTCCACATATGAATTTGGGGTGGCTGCAAAAATAGCTCCTAGCAGACAGGAATACTCAAACAGGTCCACGGGCATGTTTTCTCTTCCTTGGTGTTAAACTGCTTTAGAATGCAGTAGAGATGTTCAAGGTGTCTGTCACTGGGGAAAGGGAAGTGAACAATATTGGATATGCTGATGAAATACCATACAACAGTTGGGCACCTGCGTATTCAATTGATGTGGACTTGTTTCTAGGAAGAACTCTGACGGACTGATGCTACTCAAAAGGTGCCCTGGTTGTCTTCCTGCCACGGTCTCAAGGTCTGTCTGACTTCTCTTGGACTGCCCTTTGGTTTACTTGAAGATCTGTCTGGCTTCTCTTGGACTGCCCTTTGGTTTACTTGAAGATCTGTCTGGCTTCTCTTGGACTGCCCTTTGGTTTACTTGAAGATCTGTCTGACTCCTCTTGGACTGCCCTTTGGTTTGCTTGAAGCACACTCACTGTCCAGACATGGAGACTATTTCCACACTCCTCGGAAGTGATAACACCCAAGGGAGACTACTTCTTAGAGCCTCCGTGACAAAACACCATGTTTCACTGTGATATTCTCACATACTGTCAGTCACTTTGAAGGATGGAACTCTGCACTAGCAAATTTTAACTCCATGTTCCTGGAATAGCCGTCTTCCTATCAGAGCAGATATGCTCTGAGAAACTTCCTGGCATATGTGATGACCTCTCTATTCTGTTCTATATTCAAGGGGAAAGGAGGTAAAAACTTTCCAAATATCACACAGTTCTACTCTTACACATCAGCACATACTTACAGGCCATAACAGAAATGTTCACCAAGCTAAAATGTGCCCCTGTTGCTTCAAATTTCCCCAGTAAGCTTGTGGCTGAGTAATTTTATTCTGCTCTTCTCCTAATGTGTCTCATGAACCAACTCCACACCATGAACCAATACAAAACGGCAAAGAAATTCATCTAGAAATGAAAGCTCAGCTTTTAGAATGTTTGCAGACATTTGGCACTAAGAGATCAGCAATTGGTGTGCTTATTTCATGAGACAAGACTAGCCAGGATTTGGTTGAACTTGAAAGAGTATCCATAATGCAAGGTGCAAGTGTATTCTTTGCAGGGGCCTAAATAAGTGCATCTGTTCCACAACAGATTTGAGATAAAATGAATCAATTAATTACAACCTGATTCTTCCCTGTGATAATGTAGGAGACTCTTTATAAAGCCAGTAGGTCTCACTGTGACTCTGGCTAATCTACTTCCCTGTGTTTCTTGAGTATTTGAGGCTTTGCAGTTACCTGCTCCTTAAGCAGATGGGTTATAGGGGCAGGCTGTGAGATTAAAGGTCTACAGAATTTAAAAGTCAATTGACAGTGAACTGAAAGCTGTATTGATTTTACAGCTTTTTTTCCCAAAAAGAGGAGGATTCAGAGAAAGAAAAATATGGTTCAGATGCCTGTTTATAACCATGATAAATCTTGTGATTTTCTAAGTAAAACATAGTACTTTCTAAATGAACCTGCATAGTACTTTATAAGAGAAAATAAGTACAAAAATAATTTGGAGGGTGAAAAGTCTGAGGGTTTTTCTAGTGTGACAGAAGAGGATTTGGGTAAAAGTGAAAGAACTGACAACTAAGAATCTTCATTCTGACTCAACTCTACTTGAGCTACCCAGGTCGTGCTCTAAAGATCTGTCAGATATGGTTAGTTTCACCTATTTATTTCTCTTTCCTCCACAAAATGTCTTGTCCTTCTTATTTCTTCTTCTTCTTCTTCATCATCATCACCATCATCATCATCATCATCATCATCATTATTGACAATTTATTCACTTTGTATCCCAGTTGTAGTCCCTTTGCTCATCTCCTCCTGGTCACACCTTTCTTCACTCTTCTTCCTCTATCCCTCTCACCTAGTCCACTGGTGCTAGGAGAGGTACTCCCCTACTACTATCTGACCTTAGCCTATCAGGTCCCATCAGGACTGCATGGATCCTCTTCTTCTGTAGGCTGGCTAGGTCACCCCACCAGGGAGAAGCGATCAAGAAGCAGGCATCCGAGTTCATGTGAGATTGTTTCTTCTCCCCATACTAGGGAACCCACATAGAGACTGAGCTTCCTATGGGCTACATCTGAGCAGGGGTTCTAGGTCCTCTCTATGCATGGTCTCTGTATTGACACCTGAGCCCAGCTTGTTTGTTTGTTTGGCTTTGTTGGTCTCCTTGTGTGACTCCTGTCTCCTCCGTGTCCTTCTATATCTCCCTTCTTTCATAACACTGACTATGCTCTGTGCAAAGTTTAGCTGTGAGTTTCTGCATCTGCTTTGATCCCCTGCTGAAGGGAATCTTTCAGAAGACGTCTGTGGTAGGCTCCAGTCTTGTTCTCTCTGTTCTACTGCTTCTGGTGCCTATCCTGTTTCCTTTTAGAATGGGAAGTAAGCATCTTCCCTGGGGTCCTCCTTTTTTGTTTAGTTTCAATAGATCTGTAGATTTCTGTATGTTAATCCTATAGCTAATATCCATTTATGAGGGAATTCATACCATGTGTGTGTTTCTGGTTCTCAGTCACCTCACTCAGGATGAGCTTTTCTAATTCCATCCATTTGCCTGCAAATTTCATGATTCCAATTTTTGTTTGTTTGTTTGTTTAAATATCTGAGTAGTATTCCATTGTGTAAATGTACCACAATTTCTGTATCCATTCTTAGGTTGAGGGACATAGGTTATTTCCAGATTCTGGACATTATGACTAAAGCTGCTATGAACATAGTTGAGCAAATATCCTTGTTATATAGTTGAGCAACTTTCACATATACGCCTAGGAATGGTATAGCTGGTTCTTGAGAGAGCACTAGTCCCAGTTTTTTGAGAAAGTGCCAGATTGATTTCCAAAGTGGTTGCACAAGTTTACATTCCCACCAGCAGTGGAGGAGGGTTCTCCTTTCTCCACATCCTCTCCAGCATATGCTGTTGCTTGAGTTTTTGATGTTAGCAATTTTGATTAATATAAGGTGGAATCTCAGATTCATTTTTCATGTACCTGATAACTCAGGATGTTGAGCATTTCTTTAAGCATTTCTCTGACATTGGATACTCCTCTGTTGAGAATTCTCTCTTTGGCTCTGTGTCCCATTTTTAATTGGATCATTTGGATTGTTGGTGTTTAGTTTCTTGAATTAAATAATAATTAATAATTATTAATAATAATTAATAATTAAGGTTAATATCCTGGATATTAACCTTCTGTCAGATGTGGAGTTGGTAAAGATCTTTTCGCAGTCTGTACTGTAGATACAATAACAAAAACGGCAAGAATGGCACAGAAACACACTGGAGGATCAGCAGAATGGAATCAAAGACCAGAAACAAACCCACACACCTACAGACAACTGATTTAGACAAAGAAGCCAAACCCATACATTGGAAAAAAGACAGCATCTTCAACAAATCGTGCTGGTCTAATCGGATGTCTGCATGTAGAAAAATGCAAATAGCACCACACTTATCACCCTGCACAAAAGTTAAGTCCAAGTGTATAAGAGTCCTCAACATAAAACCAGACACTAAATCTGTTAGAAGAAAAAGTGGAGAAGACTTGAACATATTGGCACAGGAGACAACTCCTTGTATAGAACACCAAGAGCTCAGACTCTACTATCAATAAATGGGACCTAATGAAAATGAAAAATTTTTGCAAAGCAAAGAACATTGTCAACAGAAAAATCAATACATGCTGACGTATTTTTTATCAGAAAATTAAGAATTATTCTCATCAAATTTAAGAATTCACATTGAATGAATTAGATTTTACCTGGATGACACTTAGGCTTTTCTTACACTTCTTTCATTCAGTTAACCATAGCTATGGTTTTGGAAACTGACAAAATAAACCCACAATAACTCTATCTTCCAACTCCTAAAATCTTATGCTAAAAGTTTTCATAATTCCCTATTATTGGAAACATATACCAAGAAAAGTCCTTTGCAATTTTATGCCCATAATAGAAAGCTAGAATCATTTGAATAATAATTATCTTAATAAAATGAGATATATCCAATTTTCAATACCTTGATGATAGCAACTAGATTTTGTTCTCTTAACAGAAAATTTAAAAGGAAAATATCTCAGCCTTCAGTCCAAATATGACATTATCTAGAGGCTAACCATCAGCACTAGGACTTTTACCCATTTTTGAATAATAACAGTAATTTTGGAATTACTGTAGTGCTTCACAATGTCTCTGTTTTGAAAATTAACACTAACAAAGCGATTCTACACTTTTGCTGCTATGCCATCTACCACAGGTTTATTTAAAAATAAATTTAACCATTTAAAATGACTCTTAATTTCTATTTTATGTTTCCCCGAAATACCTTTTTGGGGAACATACATTTTATTAAATGTATGAATTAAAATAAACATCAAAATCTAATATCAATTATATCCCATAATGCAGAGAAGGACAGGAGATTTTCTTAAAAGTACTCTTACACCAAACTGCTGCTCTGCAATTCAGGCATAATTACATAAAAGCCAGTATGTTTTAAAGATATCTCTCTGAAATGCATTGCTTGGACAAGTACAATCTTGTGGAATGCTCAACAATAAGTAAACCTCATCAACATCACCAAACTTCTGCAAACCAAACCACTTTTAAAGTGGCAATATGTAGCATTATATATATATATATATATATATATATATATATATATAACTTGTTATATACAACATATTATATATAATATGTAATGAGTATTGTTTCTTTGTTTTTAACTGTCACCAGTTTACTCCAATAATCCAAAGCACCTTGATACAATGAAGGGGCTCATGAAGAAGTCAAACTTGTTTACCTCGACCTCCTGTCTGTGTGATCAGTACATAAACAAAAGGAAGTGAACTTGGCAAAACACCCTGCCTATTCCTGTCTCCAGGTGAAGGCCAGGGTGAAAACATGTTTTTCCCTGAGAGCTGAATAACTAAGTAGCATACAGATGGAGAGAGAGAGAGTGGGAGAGAGACTCACAGTTCAGTTCCCCAGAACTGAATTTTCCTCAGTCCTCTTGACTGTAACTCCTGGGGGCTCCTATTGCATGCAGGCAGCTCCATCCCTGGATGGAAAACACAAACCTTTTAATTTGATTAATTTTCTTTAAGTATCAAAACCAGAGTGAACATCTGGTGAGACTGAAAGTGAGTGTGGTGTGATTCTTCTGCCCTCCCCCCCCCCGACAAAGCATCTTTCTTTAAGTTCTCCATGTCCTTTTCAGCCTCCTTCTACTGCTTCTCTCTACTTACCCTCAGCTCTCTCCTCTCTTTTACAAAGCATGTTTTAGTTTTGAAAACTTCCTGACTACCTACTGTAAAATTTCTATCCTTAGTAGAAATTATTATCTGATGTTGGAGGAAAGTAGTCTGGTTTTAAAGCCATTTCATGCAAAAATAGAGGTGACTTTTTGGTGAGGCTTAAAATACACTATGGAGGTGACACATTATGGAGGATACTTGTAGACCCAATAGTTTATTAACTGGGTGGATTTTTCGAGAACGGCACTGAATGGTTCTATCACAGTGACACTCCAGGCTTGGGCAACCCTTTTATGGAGGTTCCCAACATACCTGAGCTTTCGTTATGTAGGGATTCTTAACATGGCCATGGCCTACTTAGCACATGCCAAGGTAGACTCAGTCTTTTCTGCTATATTTGTTATGTTTTATTCCATCTAGGCTCCATTCTCTTGAGAAATCTAAGGCTCTTCCTATCTTAAGGAAGATTATAATTTGTATAAACTAGTTTATCCCTCACTCAACTCAACAATCTCCAAATCCCCTTTAACTATTGATATCTTGGCTTTTTGTAAGACATTCAAATGCAAGCTCGTTACATCCTCCATTAACTAAAGCAGAGCAGATCATACTGACTTTACAATACGGATCTGTGTCATGCATCTGACTTCACAGGGCACCTGGCACCCTAGTTACTTCTCTACGTATCTCATTGTGGGGTACAAAGGCTCTGACTCTGTGGAATCTAGGAAGCCTGTCTTTGTTACCATCTCTCCTTATTCACGGCAGGTCATTCTTAAATATGTGTAGAGAAATATGAGGGTAGAATTTTTCCAATACCTAGCATTTAGATGTTACTAACATCTCATATTTAGTAAACAATGAGCTATATAATAAGCTTTTGAAATCTCAGACCAAGTTAAATGAAATATAATAAGTAAATGAAGGACACACATATTTCTAAAAGGTACAAAATTGCAGCAAGACCCTTATTTTATTCATTTGCCTCTTGTATTTATTTCATATAAAGAAGAAATTCTTTATAGTAGAAAAGTCCTGAAGTCAAGACAAGAACTTTCAATTAAGTAAATATCTGGGAAGAAGGAAGACAGTAATCATGTCCCATGCGGAGTGTGAGGGGCTCTTACCGAGATAAGGAGAGCAAGCAGAAGTTGGCGCCCAAGAAGCACATGCCTGAGAATTTACCTCTCCGGTAGCCTGTCTGCATGATGACAGCAAGGAGAAAAAGACTGACTTTTTTAATAGGATTTTTATTTTTATATTAATTACAGGTTATTTACTTTGTATCCCAGCTGTACTCCCTCCCTCATTCCCCCTCAATCCCACCCTAGCTCCCTCATCTCCTCCCTGCCCCTCTCCAAGTTCACTGATAGGGAAGGTCCTCCTCCCCTTCCATCTGACCCTAGTTTATCAGGTCTCATCAGGACTGGCTGCAATGTCCTCCTCTGTGGCCGAGCAAGGCTGCTCTTCGCTGGGGTGGGGGTGGGGGGTCAAAGAGCCCACTACTGAGTTCATGGCAGACATACTCCCTGTTCCCCTTACTAGGAAAACCCATTTTGATGCTGAGCTACCATGGGCTATATCTGAGCAGGGGTTCTAGGTTATATCCATGCATGGTCCTTGGTTGGAGAATCTGTCTCAGAAAAGACCTCTGTGCCCAGATATATTTGGTCCTTGTGGAGCTCCTGTCCTCTCCAGGTCATACTAACTCCCCCTTCTTTCATGTGATTTCCTGAACTCTGCCCAAGGTTTGGTTATGAGTCTCAGCGTCTGCTTTGATACACTGCTAGGTAGAGTCTTTCAGAGGCCCTCTGAGGTAAGCTCCTGTCCTGTTTGATCCAGAATCTGGAAACAACCCAGTTGTCCATCAACGGAGGAATGGATATAGAAACTGTGGTACATTTACACAATGGAATATTACTCAGCAATTAAAAACAAGGAAATCATGAAATTTGCAGGCAAATGGTGGGAACTAGAAAAGATCATCCTGAGTGAGCTATCCCAGAAACAGAAAGACACACATGGTATATACTCACTTATATGTGGATACTAGACCTATAAATAGGGTAAACATACAATCTGTACAGCTGAAGAAGATAAACAAGAAGGAGGTTCCAGGTAAGATGATCAACCTCACTTAGAAGGACAAACAGGATGGACAGTGGCAGTAGGAGAAAACAGACTGACTTTAATGGTAGACAAAATTACCTCTTACTCCTCCAATTTCATCCTTCAGCACTCACACCAGTCTAACAAAATATCAACACAACTCCAAATGTTTATTTTTAATAGGAATTTTCAAGCATAAACATATTTATAATGCATAGGAGAGGAGGACCTCCCCTATCAGTGGACTTGGGGAGGGGCATGCATGAAGAAGGGGGTGGGAGGGTGGGATTGGGAGGGGAAGAGAGAGGGGCTTATGGGGGGATACAAAGTGAATAAAATGTAATTAATTTAAAAAATGCTGCCAGGTAAAAAAAAAATTATACCAAAGGCAAAAGTATGGAGATGAATGTAGAACTGCATTACTTCAGAAGAGCAGTGCATGTTTAACAGTCTATATTATCATGGCGTTTGTATGTTACCAAAATCGAGAGCTAGAATATCTTCCAGAAGGGCAAGAGCAGTCACACTTGGTGTGTTCTTCATAAAACCTTAATTTTATAGCTTGATAAGCAACAATTTGTACACAAAGTTTTAAGTTTAATTATCTCAATGTTTGGTATTAAAGTCTTTCTAATTAAAAATTAATGGAAGAACTTAAAAGAACCAAGATTGGGATATGATTTAGAGGCAGAGCACTTGTCCACTGTGGTATATGTTAAAGCATCAATTGTCAGAATGAAAAGAAGGTTCAAACCATTACTTATTGTTTTCAACATACTAATTACTTAATAAATTTTAAATATCTTGAATAGATTGTTTGATTATCCAACATCTACCTTTTCTAATTTAATCAGTTTTTCTTGATGCTGATCCCAATCTGTTGAGTTTTTGTATTTCAAAAATATGTTCAAATCTATTGGATTATTTCACTTTGGGGCTTTTTGTTGTTTCTTGTTTGTTTTGTCTTATTTTTAAAATGAGTCCTATGTATCTGAGCTTGCCCTTGAACTCCTAATATCTCACCTCCACCTTCCAAGTGCTGAGATTACAAGCCTGTAATGCCCAGGTGGACTTCATCTCAGCTTTCCATCAGGTTGCGAGGCATGAAGTACCTGAAGAGATGGTTCACCGTGCAAAGCGTTCTCTCGACAACTGAGAGGTCCTGAGGCTGGATCTCCAGAAGTTGGCTAAGAGCAGAGTGGTTCTGTGACCTGGATAAACGACCAGCAGGCGGGGGCGGGGGATCGCGGAGCTAGATGCTGAACTGCACTAGTGCAATGACAAGCTTGGGGTCCAGCGAGACACTTCAGCTCAGTACTGTGAAGAGCGATCAGACTCAGCCTTCATACACCATGCACAGACAGGTATGTGCCCTCCACACACACATGCCTACATGCCACATGGACACAAGGCAGGGGTAGCATGTTCACAGATGTCAGGAATGGAGGGATTTCTATATGGCACGTCAGTTCCTGTCCTTGAATTTAATTTAATAACCACAGTTAATTTCTCTCAGTGAGTTGTATGTGCTTCTCTGCAGATGTCCCCGCTTAAATACTGTAAAATAAATAATTTTCTGTTTCATACACTTTCGGGAACTGTATCTAAAAATACTTTTAAATAAGAAACATTAAAATTAATATGCTTTGCTATTTTTACAAAGGGATTCCATAGTCTTAAGAATTATAAAGGTGCTTAAGCTATAATAAATAATTTAGGCTTTTAAATCATCTCTGACGTTAGTCATGTTATTTCTGCTTGACAGCTGGAGACCCCAGAGCTTAGACTCAGCAGCTACACCCTCAGTCTCATTAACCTCAACAGTGCCACTACAGCTGCTGTCCCCGAGCTGCCAGGCTCCTCTGAGGACCATGCTGCTCGTACTCCTACATGCTGTGAAAACATTTTGCTAGTAAGTGAGTCAATTATCGTTGAAAAATACTTACTCCCTCACACATTTCCTTTTGCAGTTAAAAAACAAGGGGGATGTATTTAGCATTTAGGTCATATTTAACAAATTTCTTAAAATATAATACATTTTAGCCATATTCAGTCAAAACAAAACAAAAAAAAAGGCTCACTGTGTGCTAGTGGATGTCCTAAAAGTTCAAAAAAAAAAAAAAAAAAAACACAAAAGAGAAATAAGCTTCTTTTCTTTTACTTCTTATTTCACATGTACACTAACATTTCATCCTGACGGAATTGTTTTAATAATTGTTAAAAACTTATTTATTTACTTTACCTTATGGTTGCAGCCTTCCCCTCCTCTGCTCTCAGTCCCTTTCTCTCACATACCCCCCACACTCTCCCGTCTCCTCCTCTAAGAAGATAGAGGGCCCCCATGGGTGCCAACCCACCCTGGCATTAAGTCACTGCAGAACTAGGTGCGTTTTCTCCCACTGAAGCCAGACAAGGCAGCCCTAAGCAAGGTGTTCCGCGTTTCCTACAACAGCTCTTAGCAACATAAACGCATCTGTTCTAGGTAGTTTTGCTTAAGGCAGTGAGAAGAAAGTTTTGGTGTTTGTTTGTTTGTTTGTTTTCCTTACAAAGATTGTGGCTCCTTAACTTTCACTGTTCAGGTCACCTGCTGTCCCCATGTAGCCAAACATTCTACACTGAATATAACAGTATGAAGGAAAGAGTCTATACTGCGTATAATAAGTTTCTAAACACTACTGAGGAGTCTAGCAAGACCTGATTTGATCGTCATACCTGATCGATCTCCACACTATATTTATAAAATGCCCCTCACTTTCTGCTCTGTGCTTTATATACAATCCACACTGAAAAACAAAACAAAACAAAACGTGTACTCCTCCATGACAGTGGAGCAACTCTATAAGATCCTTGGCAGTTGTCTGCACAGGAAAGCACAGGCCATGTATCTATGTATTCTGTCCTTTGTCCATGCCGTTGTTGGCATAAATATTTTGTATTTAGCTTTTACTCCAACATTCCTTCATTGCTTTTATGATCTAACTATCTCAGCTTTGGTCATGAGGCAGCCAGTGGGCCATTATGCAGTTTCACATAGCTCAGATTAGATAGTCTGTGAAGAGGTATCCTTCTGGATTTGGTGTGTCTGATAAAGTGACTACATTACATTTTAGAGCACTGACATTTGTAAAATTCACTTGTTTTGGTGTGGAGTCATCACAATCAGAGGGAGAGGAGAAGATCTAGCATTTACTTCACATAGAATGATTTTCTCTTGAAGACCATGTAACTCCTCGCTAACTATGCATTGTGAAATAAAAGACTAATTTAAAGAAACCTAGAATATCTGCTAATCAGGCCTCTTTCTCCCAAATTTTATTGAAAGAACTCCAGAATAAAATAAAGAAAGCCCGCAAGCTCTTTGGTGGCTTTCAGGATAGATTGCTGTTACTGAGTGTCTTTAAAGTCATTATGTGTTGACATTATGCTTACTGTAATCTATTTCCTGCTCACCAAAAGCTATCTGAACAAATGCTACTCAGAATATCCCTCAGTGCCTACAGCAGTGGACAAAGCTGTGAGGTATTGCTGGTTGTATTAAAGCTTCAGATCAATAATAGAATATTATTTGTCCTATAGCACATTAAAGACAAAATGCAGAGACTACTGACCATTGGGATTTGGCTATTAGGGAAACATTCCTCTTACGGAACCATCCTCTGCATCGAAAATGAGGCCATTTTTCCCATTAGAGAAAAAAGAATCCATTTTACTTTTTTTTTTTTTTTTTTGCTTCATTTTCATCTAAGAGAAATAATACAAGTCTTGGCCCTCGGCATTTCCTGTGGCTTAATAGCCAGCTGGACCTCAAGCCATCACCTCCTCTCAGGCAACCATTAGTTCTCAGGAAACACTTTGCCTTGATCATTATTGCATAATTTAGACTATTTTGTGTTCCTTTAATGTAACATATCAATTATTGAGGAGAAATTTAATACTGAAGAAAAGTGATGACTGCCTCATTGGTAAAAAGGGGGAAAATGAAAACTCATGGGGATTTATTTTAATAACTACCTTAAAAAGAAAAAATTATCACCAATGTAAGGTTCTAAAGACCATATTGGATATTTCTACTTGCAGATAATTTGACAAAAGAGAGCAAAAGAGTTTCCTGTCTTCAATGAAATCTTACAGTACATCCAAAAAGCTTTGGCCAAGAAAACATCAGTGCTTGGATAGCATGTCCACAAATAAGCAGGCATCTGAAAACACACTTGTGTGAAATGCTGAGACAGTTCAAGGAAAAGGGAAAAATGTTAAAAATACAAATAGGATAGCGAAAAGAAAAGAATACGAAAATAGACTTTCAGTTCCTTTTCTGTTCTTATGAATGTGTTTTGCTGAAGAATGACAGGAAAGCTAAAGGGACAATAATAGATGACACTCTATCATGATCTCTGCTGAATTTCCCATCTCAAGCAGCAAGAAACTAAAAAACATAGACGATTAAAGTAGTTTAGTAAGATTTTTAATCAAACTATGAATTGTACCCTGTACCTGAGCATGCCGGTCAAGCTCTCTCCGGTGAGCTAAGTCCCATTCGTTTACTTTTGACAAATGGTCTCACTAAATTTCCGACCTTGAACAATTGGTACTCCTGAGTCAGCTTCCTGTACAACTGGGTTAGGCCCCACCCCTCCATCTCTTCTTTTCATGCTTCCTTTCTTCATTTCCTGGGATCAGAGCAAGGACATTGGACATATTAGGCAGGTCCTGATAGCACAGAACTATACCCCTAGCCCTAAAGGAAACAGCACCTATAAAAAGGGTCTCATGAGTTCTGTTTGTTTTCTCTTATTGTATAGCCCGTGATGGTTCTGTTCCCTGTCATCATCCGAACTCACCTTCCAAGTGATGGAGAGTGACGGTTGTGTCCTATAGAGCTCAGCTTTAATGATTTTTTTTAACAAGGCCCCAATTTTGAATATCAGAAGTGAAACGTAGAGTACTGTTCCAGTGACATTTCTGTTTGTCTGTCTGTCTGTCTGTCTGTCTGTTTGCTGGTGGTATCAACGATCAAGCCAGGGTTGTGCATGTCAGATAAGCCATGTGGCCTTGAGCTTTACCTTCAGCCCTGGCCTAGAGAACATGCTTAGAGAGTACATATCTTTCTTCACAGGGAACTGCTTTCCTCTAGATCATAGATCCCAGAAAGCTTTTTTTTTCCCTTTACTCTACCTAGCCAGAAAACACTTAAAAAAGTAGCTAGCATTCAACATGTCAGAAGCATGGCACAGGGAATGCACTGAAATATGAAAGAGAGAAAAGCAACCAACTTGATTCTACTATTTATGAATTGAAGTGTGAATTTGATATTCACAATCATGTTCAAAAGCTGTGTTTTACTTCTTTTCAGCTCTGCATTAAGTAGTTTGTGACATATGTATGACCTCTCACTCCTAATATTAAAACTCTGGACTCATCAGCTTGTGTCATTTTGGAAGAGCAGAGGAACATGCTTCCCACAGAAAACTAAGATGCTGAGTCAGGACGTCAGGATTGGAATGTTCTTAGTGTTTGTTTGTTTGTTATTGATGGGGACATGAGTGAGGATACAGGTGGAGCAGAGCACTCAGGCAGCTTCATTTTCATGCCCACTGTGTATAGAGTTTTACACTGTAGAACTAGCAGAATTTGTGACTGATCTCACCACATCAGACACTGTGTTTGAAACACTACAGAAGTACTTAAGAGGACAGCATGCTAACTAGCCACCTCTGAGGTGAAACCAATTAGGTACTGCCAAGTGCTGAGTGACGAGGGACCCCTAACTTCACTGAAGACCTGAAAGATGCTTCATCATACAAGGACACTTGTTCAATCATCTTTACAGCAACTTTACTCATAACAGCCAGAAACTGGAAACAATCTAGATGTCCCCAACGAAAGAATAGATAAAGAAACCCGGTACAGCTTTATTTGTAAATAGCAGAAGCTGAAAACAACCCAGACACCCCTCAGTTGAGGAATGGAATCAGAAATTGTGGTACATTTACACAATGGAATACTAGTCAGCCATTAAAAGCAAGGAAATCATGAAATTTGCAAGCAAATGGATAGAACTAGAAAAGATCATCTTGAGTGAGGTAACCCAAACCCAGAAAGACACACATGGTACATACTCACTTATAGGCACATTTCAGTCATATAGTACAGGATACACATACTACAGTGCTCAGACCCCAGGAAGAGAAGTCCAATGGGCATCTCAGACCCCGAGAAGATAAGTCCAATGGGCATCTTCCTGTGGTCCCACTAGTTAGGGCAGTGGGGGACATCTTTGACACGTACTATGCTGCCTGGTTTTTGATCACTTTCCTCTGATGGGACTTCCCTACCAGGCCATGGGGGGGTGGTAAACTCAGTCCTTCTATAAATATATGAGCTGGGGTATCTGGGTACCGGGCTCCCTATGCTGAGGAATAGGAAAAGGGGGATATGGCAGGGAGGGTGGAACTGCAAGGAGAGGAGGTAAGGGCATATGACCAAGACGTAAATTAAATTAATTAATAAAAAAGACCTCTCTTGTCCCATTGCATTTTAGGGTCTTACAGACACTCCATATGCATGTCCATATTACTGACGTTTTCGTTTACTTTTGGCTATAAAGCAAGTGCTCCTAAGATACTGATTGGCTCTGAGAGCACTTTTGTGAAAATCGTCACAGTTCAGTATTGAAAGCTGAATCTCTGGGTTGCCATTTAAGTCGTAGGACTTACTCATAGCACATCACTATGCATTGTTAACACTGTGGGAAGAAAATAGACAGACATTTATTTAAAAATACCTTTGTCGATAGATCATCTAAAATAGTTTTTATTAATAAATATGCCATGAAAAGTATCGGATAGTTATAAATATTCATCTTCATTTTCTAAATTCACAACATGTGTCGCTTAAAAACTGTCTGCCTCATGATTCCGTGAATCTAGCTCCGGGGTCCAGGCGTTCTCTGTCTATTCAATATCCCTAAATCTAATTGAGCCGGGCCCAGGTGATGCTGCAATGTTTCCATTGACAGCCCCCACCCCAAGCAGACAGTGAGTCCAGCTTGCAAGTTACTTTTCTCTCCTAACATCCAAAATTCAACTTGAATATTCACAGCACAGGTCTTCAAATAGCAAAACCCTCTACAGCAAGACATTCCTCCACTAACATCTGATTGTCTATGCCTTCTTGAAAATATGTGGTACTTGACTGAAATGTCAATCAGCCACCACCTCTTCATATTCTTATAGCTGTATCATGCACTACTTGGGACTCCACCATTTTGAGGTCCAATTTCTTTTTTCATGAATAGCAACCTATCTAAGTCAATGCTTTGTCGCTATGATGCAACATTGTAACCTGGTGCATTATGCAAAAAAGAGAGAGAGGGGGGAAAGAGAAAGAAAGAAAGAAAAAAAGAAAGAAAGAAGGAAGGAAAGAAAGGAAGGAAGGAAGGAAGGAAGGAAGGAAGGAAGGAAGGAAGGAAGGAAGGGAAAGAAAGAAGAAAAAGAAAAAATATTTTTCTTTAGTGTTCTGATGTAAGATTAACGGTACACATCTGGTAATAGCTGTGTTGGCATAGTTCCAAGGTGGCATAGGGTATTACATGAGAAGAGATAGTGACATTGGGGAGGTCTATCCACACTAGCCTTTTATTTCACGCCCACTCCTGAGACAACCCATTAACCCATTAATCCATTAGTTGCATGATGGAATTAACTCATTCATTAAGGGAGAGCAATAATCACCCCTTAAAAGTCCCTTGGTTCTACCTCTTAATAGCTCATAATGGGGGATTAAATTTCAACGGGGGATTAAATTTCAACGGGGTCATCAGAGAAGAAAAACATCTTTGAAACAGCGCCATTCCAATGTCAGTGCTGACTCAGACACAAATCTTGCTGAATAAGTACGTATTCACCTAAATTGAGTTCATCAATATTATTAGCGATCACTGTGTTCTACATAGCGGGTTACCTGCGTAGTCTTTGACCTCACCCTACACACACAGCCAGTCACACTAACAGGCCTGGCCAGAAATACTAAAAGAAACTTTTTTTAAGGAAACTAACTGGTTGTCTGTGTACTCAGGAGGTGGTTCTCATGGTTCTCATCTGCTTCTGTCCTTTAAGCCAGAGCTTCTTTCTCTGGAATATCAAGTGGTGTTTACTCTCACTCAAATAGGACTAATTTTACTTTACTTTTTATTGATGTCTTCGTCAGTGGTGGTCTGCTAGGTTACAACCATATCTGCGTTGTAATAACTAATGAGCCATCTGTAATTATAAGACAATGGCTTCATGGGTTTTAACTCAGCCACACATATGGTATTTTTTGACTTTGGTTGTAATAATATTCTTAGGAATATTGACTTTATGTAGGTTTCACAAGGCTCTGCCTACTAAGACAGGAAAAATAGCACTTTTTTTATGTGGAGGGAAAAACAAAGCAAAGAATGCTGTCATGAAAAGTAGACCCAATAACTACATAGTGAGCCATAAGCTTCTGAAAGTCTCACCATATGGCACCTAAGAAGAAAGTTATCCATAAAAATTCTATTTATATAGATTATAAAGAGTACTTTTGAATCATCTCCCTGTGCATAGTTAAAATGCAACTAGACGGGAAGTGCGCTCAGAGCAGTGGTTGCTCTGTGCTATCCTGTGTTAGAGTAGGAGGGTTGGTTTTAAATCCGTGTCAAGAAGCAAAACAACACAGCGGGTGTTTTCAAAGTTCACCCCGATCATGCCTTATAGTCTCTCTCATGGGCTCTGGAAAGGGCCTCTGACTTTCTTCCTTGCCTCACCTCAGAGTTCATATAGCCATCTGTCCATGCTGTTTCAAATGACAGTTTCAAATGACAAGTTAATCCTGTCACTATTACTCCAGAGAGAATCCTTCTAATGGCTTCCTCACTCTCTCTGGATGAATTCCAGGCTGCTTATATGGTCAAGACTCTAGCCTGTAGCTCCTCTCACAAAGTAGTTCTTTGATCCTAGGCTCTTCCAGACTTTTGTTGGTCACAGAATAAACATAGCACTGAGAACTCAGGCTCAGAATACCATGTTATTTTACGAATTTCTTACAGCTGCTCCACAGTTCTTTAGAAAGACTTTCCTAAACACAGCACAAGCCAATGGCACTGACTGAGACTGGTTTCACTTATAGCAGCTTATATTTGAATGGAGTCTAGAACTTTCAAGTTAATGCTATCACTAGCATTGTTCTAGTTCCATTTCTGTTGCTATGACAAAATAAAACCAGCTTGGGAGAAACGTATTTATATTTTTCACACAATTCTTGATTACAGTCCATTGGAGAAGTCAAGATAAGATCTTGGTAATCATATCTACCAACAATAGCAGCGTGAAAAGAAGGCATGCAGATTTACATGTGCTCACTGCCCCTCCTCCATTTATGTATTTCAGGATCCCAAGGCCAGGGACTGGTGCTCATCCACAGTGGGCTAGGCCTTGCCCATATTAATTAACTTAAATAAAACACGCCTCACACAGACTTGTCTCTGGGCTCAATCATATCTATGCAATTTCTCATTGAGTCACTCTTCCCAGCTGATTCCAGGTCTTATCGCAATCACATTTAGAACTATCACAATGATTTTCAATGCACAATTAGGGTATTATGCATAGAATCACCTCCTACATGGATATCCAAGAGTGTCTGCAGTAGGAAATGAAGTCCATTGGACAGATACCCAGCAGTGGTATAGCAAGGGCATCTGTCTATTCTATTTCTCCCTTCTTCAGAAACTTTCAGACTGATTTCCAAGAGCCTCACTGGTACTCCCACTAAACAGACATCAGAGCCCATATCCATGTCAGCATGTGTTATCATTTCTATTCCTGATTATGCCCAAGGTTGAAATGATTACTGGGGTGGAAAAATATTCCTAACAAGGTTCTCATCTGCATTTACACGATGGCTGATAATGTCCAAGTTTTTAAAAATTGGTTGCCATCCAGTTGAATGTCTTCCTTTCAAAAATTTCTGTTCATGTTCAAAGCCTAATTTTTAATTGTATTGTACAGTTTCTTATATTTAGATTTTTTCAGTTATTTGTCTACTCTAGACATTCAGGTTTTGTTGGATGTTTAGCTTTCCAACTCTGTTGCCTGCCTCTTCACTTCACTGACAGTGTCCTTTGCGGTACCAAAACATTATAGTTTCATGAGATCCAATTTGTCGATTGTTACTCCTATTCCTTATGCTAGGATGTCATGTTGAGAAGCTCCTTACATGTGCCTAGGAGTAGAGGAAAAATCCCCTAATGTTACTCTAGTGTTTCAGGATATTAGGCTTGTTTTTAAGGCCTTTACCTATTTATAGAGTTGAGTTTTGCATAGGGTGACAGAAAAAGATTGGATTTAATTTTTCTGAATATTTGTTTAAGATACTGTTTTTTTTTTTTTTTTTTTTTTTAGTGCACTTTTGGACTTTTGGTCAATGATCAGGAAGTGGTAGTTTCATGGATGTACACATGAGTTCTCAATTATTTGCTTTAGGTAAAATGGCCATCATTTAAATCACATTCTTCATGTCTGTTAACATGAGAAATCTGGTATCTCGCTCATTTCTTTCTTCAGTGTCTATAAGTTTTCATTATAGAAGTTTTTTTTTTCCCTTCTTGGGTTTATTTCTTATTTGTTTATGACTGTGAATAGGGTTACTTCACTGATTTCAGTTAATATGTGCTTGGACAGATATGAAAGATAGCTATCTGTATGTGTTAATCTTAAATGTCATTAAGGTGTTAGCTATACATGTTTTCAATAGAACCTTTACAGTCTCTTATATCTAAGGAATCATATCTTAAAATAATGATAATTTAACTTATTCATATACTTAAATCCACTTAATTCCTTTTCTTCTGTTACTGGTCAGCGAAATGCAAACAATGACTCTAGAATAGCAGAGCAGAGAGTGCTCACCATTTTCTTTCTAGTAGTGTCTGAAGTTCTCTTCTTTAAGCGTGATGTCGGCTGTACATTTGCTTCCTTTATTTTATCTAGCTTCACTCCCTGTTCCAAGCCTCTCCATGACTTTCATCATGAAAGTATGCTAGATTTTTTAGAAGGTCTTTTCTGCGTTTATTTCAATGATTATATGATTTCTGTCTTTGAGGCATAACTTCTGTTTATTTAAGCCAAGTAGTCATGATTAATGTTCTTCCAGATGTGATCTTCAATTTGTTTTAGAAACATATAATGGAGAATGTTGCTGCATCTGTGTTCATGGATAAATCAGTCAGTAGTTTTCTTTTTTGTTGCCTTTATCTTGTCTTGGTATCACTGCAATAGTGGCTTCATAAAATAAATTTTGATGTCTTTCTTCCTCCTAATTCATTAAATAAGTGAGTAATATTGTTAATTCTTTGAAGATCTGGTAGGATTCTACAGTGAATCCATATGGTTCTGATTTTTTCTTAGTTTGGGACTTTTTAGTCTTTCAATCTAATTCCGGGTTGTAAATATTTTTAAACTATTTGTCTCACATTGCACATGTAGAAATTTATCCATTTATTTTAGATTTTTTTCAATTTATTGTAATGTAGATTTTTATTATCTCCTTTTGTGAAATTTTTTAATTGAAATAAAATTATATGACCTGTCTCTCCCTTTCCTCCCTCCATCTCACTCTCATATCCCCTACTCCCAATCTGATAGCCTCCTTTTTTGATTATTATTACCCTACATGCATACATGTGTATCACAAATATATATCCATACAGCCTGATGAGTTTGTTTTAGTTATTGGTGTGTCTATTGTTCCAGAGCGGACCTTTCTGCATTAGGCAGCCCACAGGAGGACCATCCTTAGGAGAGGCTAATTCTTGTCCCAGTAGTCCTACTGCCTGCATAGTTCTCCATCTATGCGTGGAACTCAGTAAAAGCTTCCCTCCTCCACATTACAATGTTCGCTGGTATTTCCGTTACTCCTGTCTTATTTATGAAGCCATTTCTAGGAGAGACTGTCTTACAGTGTGTGCTTCCTAGCAGTATGGCTCTCACAATATTTCTGCTGTCTCTTCCGTGTGTTTTCATGTCGTAGGTGCAGGAGCTGTGATGCAGATGTATCCTCAAATGTGTGTATGCAGCAGGAAGTAGCCACAGAAGCCGTGAAAGTATAAAGGAGCCGTAGGGGGTGCGGAGGGAGAGGAAGGGCAGGCATTGAGGGATAGGACGTCCTAAACAGAGGAGCAGGGTGGAGCTTCAGCTGGAGCGGAAGAAAGTCAATACAAAGGAAGGAAGGACAAGAAACAAAGAAAACCGCAATTGTTTCTTAAAGCCTTGAGGAATTATATTATTTTATATGTAACTAAATTATACAAGGTAGGCTCTTAACCTAGCGCTGGCCTTGGTTGTCTCTCATGGGTCCAGCATGAGCCCTGATTACTGAAGACAACGCACACACTTAGAACACAGGACTTAGATGATTCAAGCTGGATCTGACATGAAAGCCTCTTTCTTATATCTGGCTCCCATAATTCCAGAACGTACCAAGGGAGGGAAGAAATTATAGGACCTACCCAGCTGCAGCACTATGAAGCACCGAAGTTACCAGCTTAACGAATCATCCGTACAGGTGTGGTGAGTGGAGCTGAGACGCCGCAGGTAAGCAACAGCTCTCTAATTGGACTCAAGGCACATTCAACACGAGGGAGATAATTTCTGGTTTGGGAAACACAACCAAATTCTCCACTGCTAGTGAGGAGACAGACTTAAAACAAATTCTGCTATTGCCACATTCTAGATAGTACATTCATACCAACAGATAAGTGGATATCCTATCCCTAGAAAAAGAAATCCCTCTTTACACAGAGTGGAGACCATCACAGAAAGCCATAATGAAGCTTTAGTGAAGCCTTGATCAGGTTGTTTAAGAGAAGTACAAAAATTAATTAAGAATATAACTACAGCTATATAAGATATGCATTCTGTGTTCAGAAAAGTCTATCATTTTAGAATTAATAGTTTTTGTTGTTGTTAAACCCTATTATATGATTTTATGTTTTGTATGAACTAAATAAAAAAAAAAAGAAAGTTCAGTCAGGATTTCTGCTGAGCTGTTGCAACTCACATTGAACTTGCTGGCTTCCTTTAAAAAAATTCAAGTCTGAAATTTTAAAAATGAAGACATGTTTAAATGGATAAAAAAATATTGACATTTGTTTAATTCTCAATAAAGTTTCAAAGTATTTCTTCTGGAGCTTATTTTAAGTATGAGGGGTTTTATGCAAACTTTGGAATTCCTTTTTGCTTCATATGTGAAGATGTGTATGGCTGTGCATTCATTATGGTGGGAGATGATAAAGGTTCACAGTTGCATTAAAACTAAACACAATGGAGGCAGCTGCTGTAAGCTAGACTATTCCAGCTTTATCCTGACATATGAAATGGAAAGTGTTGAGGACATTAAAAACCTATTACCTGGCTCGGATTGCATTCCAAAGAGAGACTACTCTCAATCAAAAAAAAAAAAAAAAATCATGGGACACTGTGAAAGGTGATTCCGACTGGGGCATTCTCATGTGCACTCTCCTTGCTCCCTTTGTCTTACCAACACAGAAAATTAAGAACCATCCTTCTTTCTTCTTTTGTTTTACTTTCTTTCTTCCTTTTTTAATAACAAGCATTACTAGAGTATTTTTTTTTTTTTTACTCCTGGAGGATTTTCACTTTTAAATCTTTCAGCAACAAAGAAATTTCTATTACCCAGAAAGAGGTACTCACACAAAGAACTCCTAGAACAATATGTAGTCCTTCAGCGCTTAGATGCTGGCAATGCAGAAGAGCTGAGGTGTGGCTTGCTTAATTTACTGACAATATGCTATAACTTTTATCACATGATTGAAAATTGAATGTTCTTTGGTTAAAGGCTTTCAAAACTATTCTTGCAGCATTCTTTTCATTTTCTCACTGCCCATCTGAGTGAGTGAGCATGAGGCACACTGTATTCTTTCCACAAAGTTTGATAACTTTATTATTATTAAAGTTCTGAGAAATACCAGCCATCATGCCCTGCCTAAGCCTTTCCTTGGCCTCAGACTTTCCACGGAAGGAACGGATAGGTCCACTGTTATGTAAGTCATGACGGAACGAAACTAACCCCATGACGGGTTCTTTTGTTCCAGAACACAAGAGTTTGGTTTATTTTGGCAGTGGACAGTGCTCAGCTCCACGAGCCAATGGGATTGGGATACAAACAGGATTGTAATATTGTCTAATCAGCTTTTTCCAAAAAGAGAGAAACAGGAATATTGACCTCTTAAGCAGACCAACACCAGTGGGTCAGCATGAGGGAGCTAAGACCTAGTTTGGGGAACCTCATTTAGCCCCCAGCATGGTCAGAAAGTGTGTCTGGCCTTAGTGTATTTCAGGCATTCCTAAAATCTTTCAGAGCTATAATCTCTTTTCCACAGCTCCCAAATCCATGAGGTCTTTAAGCCTAGATTTATATTACAGTCCCCTTAGGGAAGATTTGAAGAAATGGCACATGACTTTTTTTTCCCATAAATCCTTAGTTAGCTTTAAGTTTTATTTGAATTTGCTTTCCATTTTAGATATGCAATACACAGATACAATTTGTTTCCAAACATTTAGCTACCTTATGTCTACACAGCAGTGTTATGGATAGAGTTTAACAGAAATAGCACTTCAAAGAAAAGTCAAAGTGTAACATTTTCAGAAAAAACATAAAGAGAGTATGCACCATACCTGGACAGAGAACAGACGTGGAGGTAACTGAACAAATACCATAAGGAATAGCTTACCCTGGAGGAAAGTGTGAACAAACAGTGGCGCTCAGGTTCCGGATGTAACTTGTTGGTAAAGGGATTTCCGGTTGTGGAAATTTCCTGTTGTTTCCAGGCCTGGCTTCCATCGCAGCACTGCAAGGCAGAGGTGCGTGATCAGGATTTCAAGTTCCTACCAAGCTGCCTGGCACACATACAGAGAGCTAAGATGACAGGGAAAAGCTGGGAGAGGCGGTCTTCCCCAAGGAAAACACAGCAAGTTCCAGTACACTGTCACATGTTCAGCTCTGAAAACATACATACAAGTAACACTGTATGGACTATGAAGGTTATGTTTAGGAATATAGATTCCTAAAAAGTGTGTGTGTGTGTGTGTGTGTGTGTGTGTGTGCATATGCATGCAATATCAGTTAATAAAAAAAGGGGACAGAGATTTGAAGGAGAACAGGAAGGAAGGTCTGGAGGAAGAAAAGCAAAGAGAGAAATAATTACATAACAATCTCAATTTTTTTTTTTTAAAAAAAAAAAGGAGAAATAAACTGTGGTATGAGGGGTAGGTAGGAGAACAGAGATCTGGGTGAGGTTGGGGAGCACAGAGGTGGATGGATGGGATCTAGATACTTTGTATCTATGCAGTTCCCAAATAATAAAAAAGGAATAAAATAAAATAGATTTAAGCGAATTAATTAACACTTGGAAGAAATTAATGAACATATGGAAATAATATGCAGTCATGAAAAGGTATAAATACATAAATGTGTGTAAACATATTCTAAGTAAATGCATAAATATAGTCACATGGTTCATGTGATGCCATATATATTTAGCTGAATACATAACACTATTTTCAGAGAATAAGGCTATGTTTAATTTAGGGTGTTATTAGGGTGCTTCCCTGTAGTTTTAAAAATACAGGTCAACCATTAAGTATTTAGAAAAAATGAAGACATCAGGAAAAGAGAGGAGGTAAAGTGGAGCAGGTAGGAGGCCAGGCCCCAAGATATGGGTCCCCGAGTATACCTGAGACTGATGTTTACACCTATGTACAATAATTAGAAAAATTAAGATGAGAGAATACAGACTGACAACAACAAATAAAATAATGGTTCTGTTCTGATGCTCTGTTCTGTAAGACTGGCAAGAGGCATCTCCAAAACTAAAGTTAAAAGTACTGAAAATTGATAGCACTAGTGAGAAGGGTCCTGTACTTGTAAGAGTTAGTGTCAGGGCTTTTGCTTTGCTTTTCTGTTTGTTTGTTTTGCACTTTTTAAAAAATTTAGTATTTCATGTTCTTTTCTTAAGGGAAATGCAAATGGATTTCAAAAATCAAACAGATAAGTACTTTTAAGATTTTTTTTTTCAGTTGTAACCATGTCTTTTTACAAGTTTTATGACTACTGATATGCCTGCTTTCTGCTGAAATAATTACACCTTGTTTAAACAGTCTTCATTTCTAAGTTGAAATATTGGGTTACTTCTCACAGTGACAGTTGGGGAATTTCTTTAAGAGACACACATTTTTCTTTCCTGGCCCCTTAACGGAAAACAAGTTTAGGCATGCCTTATGCATTTATTTCTGCTTGCACACCCTTCACGCTGTCCTTCGGGAATAAATATCACTTGAGGAGTGGGGGTGGCAGGCTTCACCAGTGCTAGCTTTCTTCTCCCTAGGGGCAGTATTTCCCAATTACGCCTCCCTGTCATCAACACCTCCTTCTTGTCTAGGCCCATCAACCTTCCCAGACCAGTTCCTGCATGGCTAACTCACCAGAGGAAGTAGGACCCCACACTAAGATGATCTGCTTAGCCATGCTCAACCTCCTGGCATTGGGAAAGATTAAATAATTTAAAAAGAAAAGTGAGGTGTTTGTCTAGACAGGTGGCCTAAATGTCTCCTTCAATTGCAAAAACAATTTTAAATAGAAAAGATAATTTACATTAGTAAAGAGTCCAAACAAAATTCCAAAGTATTTTCCTTCACCAAACACTGCGGCAAAGAATATATGGCTTAAAATTAGGTTAGTCTTCAACAGAAAATATTGACTTTCTGGTCATAGGAAGATTTTTTTCTTTTTTCAGTAAACAAAAAGAAGGTTGTATTTCAGATGGGTGAGGGACCATTTCCACCACATTTGTTTTTGAAACACCCACAGTTCATGATTTGCCATCAACCTAGAAACAGCAGTGAGAAAAAGTTTACATGAAGAATGTATACTCTTGCTTCTTCCTAGCCCACTCCCAGTGGAAGTGGCTTTGAGTGTGTTTGTATAACACAATAAGAGGGTAGCCGGAAGCCAAGCAGATCTGTAAAACCTTCCCCCTGGCATACCTACTTTGCCTAATACAGCTCCAGAGGATATTATGTTTGCACCTTTTCTGTATACACACACATTCAACATGTGCTAACACTAACATTTGCCTTGTTTCTGTCATACATGTTTATATGTGCTTTATTTAATGATGGTTAGTTAACATTTTCTATTTCTTTGTAAACAATGATCGCATAATTTGAAAAGTATGGCGGTCTTCCCAGACTTAGGTCTAGCTAATATATGAATATATTTAGTCATGCTGACTGCATTATTGAACTATGATATCAAATGACTTTTATTCAAGTGAGTAGTTTTCATATTGTAAATTCTAAAAATGATTCAAATAATAAAAAAAATATTTGTTGGCTATTTTCTTCATCTTTAACTGTAATAAGAAAGAATGTAATTTAGAAATTATAAACATACATACATACATACATATGTTGAATTATGTGGGCAGTTTAAAATTACACTGGGCATGAAGAATTGTTTGCATCTTGTTTCCTGGCGTGAGATCGTGTTTTCCTTATTTCTTTTACTTGTCTCAGTACTTTGGAGAAAGAAAAAGTTTGTGTCAACAAATAGGGAGCAACACCAACTAAAATGAACTTAACTTGCTTTCACAGATTATAATATTTACTCATTCTTAGCTATTTCTCATATCCTAATGAGTAGAGGTCAAGAGATCTGTCCTGTGCCGTTATTATCTGCCCTAGTTCTACCTAAATATTTTCTTTAGTCATTCTTAGATATCTGCCTTGAAAATACACCCATAAGATTTAAATTTAAATACTGGAAATGGACATGTGTCTGTGAATTTTGAACAAATTTAATGTAGCTAAAATGCCTTTCTGGTCACCTAGTACAGTAGCTGGTTAACAAGTACTCAGTAAATACCTGGGGAACAAATGAACTATTAATTCATTGTTATTCTCAGTGCAGGCTTTTCTGCCGTCTAAACATCATCTCCTCCACCTTGCTCTGCTTAAAAACTATGCTGCCACTGTGTGGAATTATCCCATGTGGGAACTTTCACCATCTTTACAGTCAGACAGAATGTACAATCCAGGAGTATAGAGAATTGGCTTGTTCTGAGCATCATAGGGTTGTTTTCTTCAACAGTGCCCATAAAGATGAGATTGAGCATAGCACGGAAGACGAGAGCGCAGTACACCACTGACAAAGAGCCTCCTACAGAGGTTCAAAGAGAAATGAAAGTCTTTAGAACCAAGTTCCCTTTAATTCTCCACACCCACACCGCTCTACAGTAGTTAGTCTTTTATCTCAGCAGGAAGCAAAAGATTTTAACAACATACTTTTCACATCTTCTAGATCCCAGAGAGCCTGGATATTTCTAGGAAAGGCCTGTTAGACATAACTTTTCACAGCCACAGGAATGCCCTGTCTGTGTTTTGCAATGTTCAATCTAGGCACCTGTGGGAAATGAATATTGAAAATGTGTCCAGTGTCACTAAGAGTCTTTCCAATAATAATTAAACCATCACACAGTGGTAGGTGCTACAATGTGAGATCCTCTAACTCTGACGTAGTGTTTCTCTTTACATAGTCAACGTTATCTCAAGATATTCTCATGAGCAAGAAACTAGCAAAAGCCTCTGTAATTCACTAGGCAATTACATCCTATAAAACATTCAATCAACTGGCTCCAACAATTCAGCTGCTTTGAGCTAAATGCTACTTTTTCCCCATTTGCTCCTCATGCATGGTTGCCCGATCTTTCTCTAGTCAGTCTCCTGCCTCAGTATTATTTGTGTGCAGGCCTTCTTCACCGCTCTGGCTCTGGCCACACCTGTGTATCTGCAAAGGGCTTGGAGCTCACCTGCCACTACAAGACATTATCTTAAGTAGGATGTACCTCCTTCAACACTCTGGAAAGGAAAAGATATCACATATTCATGAATCCCAAATTTTCCGTATACCATAAGATATAGTTGTGAAGAGAGTGCAAGACTCTCTGTCCTTTCCAGAAACCACTGTTTGGTATGATTCTCAGAGTCACACCCTCATTAGACACACCTGCCCCATTAGGCACTGAAGGTGACCATCACTTCTGCAGAAAATCACTCAGACATTTCTTTTACCACGCCCCTTGAAGAACTTCAACAACAAGTCATAAAAACTGTGTAGACCTCTATGCCATAAACAACCTGCAGAAAACCTGCATTAAGGTTTATTTATGGAAACTTATTAAATAATTTTTAAAAATCTAGTGAAGGTCTGCATATTGGCTAATTGGGTTCTTCTAATTAATTACTGTTTTTTGTTTTTGTTTTTTATTTCCCAGCAGCATGTGTAGCACTCTGTTGTTTAAAATTTGTAGGGACCAGAAGAAGACAGACAAGTTTTGCATGTAAAGCAGCTCCTGGGTGCTGGTGAGAGGACTTAGAGGTTAAGAGCACTTCCTACCCTTTGAGAGAACCTCTGTTTTCCAGCACCCACAATGGGAGTCTCACAACCACCATAACTCCAGCTCTTCTCTGTGCTTTCACAAGTACCCATATTCATATCTGCCTGTACATACACGTACACACAGACAAGGAAATCCTGTTTAAAATCCAACAAATTGCTTCATATTTTACCATTCAAAAACTGATTAAATAAAATGACACTGATTCTCAGTTGTTTTTCAATGGCCACATTTTCATTTCTTAAACTTTCCTTGATCTCTGGGACAGGGGAGGCTCCTGGGACTATGGGGTAACCCTAGCTGAGATTCCTAAAAGCTGGGGACTTGGAACCTGAAGTGACCACCTCCTGTAGAGGGAAGGTGACACCAACCCACCCATAAAACTTTCTATCAGAAACTTACATTGACAGGGAAGGTCTGGATACCTCGCTGCCACCTTGTGCAGAACGGGGACCAGTTCACTTCCCAGCCGTTCCTTCACTGGAAGCAGAACCCTTTGGACTCTCAACCTTGTGCTAGTGGTTCTCATTTGGATTCCCATCTTAAGTAGGCCCTGTAGCTCTGTGAGGTCCTTCCTTGAGGGTGAAAGCCCTCTTTGCTGTGTACTTTCAGTTAGAGTCCCTGTTCTTTGATACTTGTTTTTGTTGTTGTTGTTGTTGTTTTGGGGGGGTGTTTTGTTTTTGTTTTTGTGGTTTTTTTTGAGGCATTTGAGGGTTAAGGAACACCATTTAAGTAGAAACTTTAATGGTCTCTGTTGAATTAATATTTTTCTTCTACTCCTGCTCTAGGTACCAAATAAAGAGACAGAAACGCATTATATTTATAATAAGCTTTAAAGCACTATAGCTGGGCAGATTCTCATCCATTCTAATCTGTCTATCCTGGTGAGGCTAGCATACTCGCCACTTCCCAGCCACAAGCCCTGCTACCTGTCCCCTAGCCTCACCCTGGCCACTTCTGCTCTATCTTTGTCCTCATGGTGACTCTATCATATCTTGGCAATCTCTCCTTCCTCTCCCCTCTCTCTCTTTCTTCTCCCCTCTCTCTCTCTCCTTCACCTGGGGTCCCCCCCACCACCAGGATTGCAACCTTACCCTAACTCTTCTGCCTGCTATAGGCTGTTCAGCTCTATACTGGCCATTCAGAGATGATGGAGAACATTTTCTAAAGAACATCGAGACAGGAGATTCTTCATAGAAATGATAATGCCCATGTCCGGGATGAAACCAGATCTCTGAGCACAGAAATCAGCATCTGAACACACAGTGCACAAGACCATCTTCAACATGTCTCAGTCAGGGGAATGCTTGGAAGAGGAATGATGGAACAGGGATTCAAGAATGGAGTTATGAGGTGGGAGTTCTGAGTGTCTCCCCAGTTTATTAAAAAACACGAAATTGTTCTTAGAATGTGTACTCATGCCCCACCCAGGTGTGATGGGTTGGAGTGAGTTCATTTCAGATTATTCATAAAACTGGCTATTGTTATTTGTTTACATGCGTCTATGGAAAAACGTGTTTGCCACCTGCAGCTTGCCACTGTGATTGTAAACTTTACTCATATGATTCTTCTTAATCTTTAGAGTATAAATTGTTGATGCTCTGAATAAAGTTGACTATTGCACGAAAAAAAATATATATATATATATATATTGAGTCCAAGTAGTGCAGGGATAAAGATGGATCAGATATTGAGGGAATGGCAAACCAATGACTGGTCCAACTTAAGACCCACCTCATGGGAGACAGCCAACTTCCGACACTATTAATGACAGAACCTAGCACAACTGTCTTCTGAGAGGCTTCATCCAGCAGCTGATGGGAACAGATGCAGAGACCCACAGCCAAAGAATAGGAAAAGCTCAGGCTGTTTTGTGGAAGAGTGGCAAGGATTGAGGGAGCCTGAGCGGTCAAGGACACCATAAGAAATCCTACATGTGGGCACATGTGGGCACATGTGGGCACACAGAGACTGAACCCGGGCCCAATGTAGACCCTTGCTCATACAAGCTGAGCAGATGTTCAGCTTGGTCATCATGTGGGAATCCTAAAAACTGGAGTAGGGTCTGTCTCTGACCTTGTTGCCTGCCTTTGGGTCCACTTCCCCTAGCTAGGCTGACTTGTCCGGCCTTAGCAGAAAATGTGCTCAGTCCTGCTGTGACTTGAGGTACCAGGATAGATTGGTACCCCTTAGCGGCTTCTCCTTCTCTGAGAAAGGAGGGGGAATCAGAAGAAGCGGGGCCTGAGAGCAGAACTGGGAGGAAAGTAGGGTTGGGGCTGGCATCAGGATATAAAGTGATTAAATAAAAATTTTAAAAATGTCCTGGAAAAGTAACATAAGTTGTATGTGTGTGTGTGTGTGTGTGTGTGTGTGTGTGTGTGTGGTTTATTTACAATAGAAGCATATAGCAGAGAACAGCATAAGGAATGTGTCAGTGACAGTGGTCCTTAATGTGGTATGACATATGACAAAAACAAGACATGAAGTGTATTTCTCCTGTTGCTACAATAGTATATTCTCACTTAAAGCAATTTGGGAGGAAAGGGATTGTTTCAGTGCACAGGTTTGTGTGGTGAGTTTTTTTTTTTTTTTTTTTTTTTTTTTCTTTTTTTTCCCCATTTGACACAAACTAGCATCATCTGGGAAGAGAGAAATATGGTCGAGAGAATGACTTTATCACAGTGGCATGTAACGAAGTCTGTGAGGCATTTTCTGGGTTAATGATTGATGTAGGAGAAACCAGCCACTGCTGTGCTGCCTTCCTTGGCCAAGTGGTCCTGTAAGCGTGACAGTGTAAGAAAGCAGGCTGAGCAAGCCACGGGGAGAAGCCAACAAGTGTCGCTTCCCATGATCTCTGCATCAGTTCCTCCAGTTTTCCAGCCCTACTGGAGTTGGCCAACTCTGAAAGTCTACTGCTGTGATGCTTTTTATCTTGAGCTTGGCTGATTCCTCTGAGAAGTCAGACTGAATTGACATAAAGCTATATGTTGTTTTCAAAAGTGGAGAAATTTCAATTAATTTAAGGTTATAGAAATTCAAATAAAAGATAGCTATTAATTTCTGGATTGTTAATAATAATCTGCACACACAGTCACAGAATGGATGCTCATAAAGTAGAAAGAAGATTTTTTTCAACAATTATGGAGGAAAACATACCTTTCTGCAAAAAAGTTAAAAACAAAAAACCCTTCACCTCAAACCTCCATCTATGTACACATGTACTCAAATTCACAGTCAGCTCTCTGCCTTAATCAGCAAAACCTACTTAGCAGCAAACAAAAGATACTGAGAGATCAGTCCTAAAAAATATCTTTATTACTATCTTCTAAGAGGACATTGTGAAAGAGGAGGAAAAAGAATAGAGGAGACAGAAGTTAGGAAGGAGAGCTATGAAATACCAACTGGTAACTGAACTCCTAAGGGCTTCACCCACTGGCATTGCCCCTCCCAAGTCTGTCCTGCTCAGCTGAAGTCTGTGGATGGAGAAGATTTGTGTGGAGCCCTACCACTGAGCAGTGAACTCTTTGGGAACTAACTGATGCTACAGTGAGGGAGCGTACAGCATTCAGTTGTATACCCACAGGAGAATCCATCCAATTTTCATGGATATTGCCAAACCCATGCTCACACAGAAGGCCCTTGTTAAATGAGACACAAAACAGAACCACAAGTTCTGAATATGGGAAAGAGATTTGTGGAGAAGAAGCAAGGCTTTGAAGAAAATATGGGAAAAGGAGAGAGTTGAGAGAAAATAACATAAGTGCATTGTACATATGAAGAAAATATTTAAGAATAAAAGTTAGTAATAAAAAATAAATTATTTCACTTTATCACAACAGTTACTACGTCTAAGGGGCATTTATACCTGTGATGTTTGCTTCCTAATAAAAATAAAGCAATGTGTGGCAATGCAAACAGGTTTATTGTCTCCTAATGATGGCCATTCCTTGGCACACTGATACCTTCAGACATTTGTCTCTAGTTTGTGGAATCACAATAAATAATATATAGTTTTGAATAAATGGAAAGAAACCAGACATCCAAAGCAGAGATCCCATCCCAGATTTTATTTCTTGTGTTCATCTTGATGCAGATACATGAATAATAAAAGCAAAAGAGCAGAATTGTTTCCAACACATATTTTCATCAGACAAAGGCTGACATTAAAAACATCTGTACTAGTAAGGAAGCGTCAAGTGCCAATGTGGTTCAGCACACATACAGTCATGCGTGCAGAAACAGGTAAAGTGCTTACATTTCTATACATAGGAGGGATTTATCATTTGTTTCTCTGTTTGACCACTGTGCCATGTGTTGCCGTGAGAACAATGCTGGAGAGAGAGTACGGGTGCGAAAAAGCCAAGAGCAGAAGCTCCCGTATCACCACTTCCCTAATGCTAACCTCTACAATACATGCCAGTTATGTCTGCATTCTTCCTCCTTCCTGCTTTGCTTCTGTGCTGCCATGTTTTATTAAGGCCTTGTTTTTTTAATATGAAAAGTGCATAAAAGGAAACTCACATTACTAAGTCCTTAGTACCTTCTAATTGCTTGCAGGCACTCATTCACCAAATCCGCAAGCAACAAATGAATAAATAAATGTTACAGTACCCCCATAGTGAACATTTTAAATATTTCTTACAGGTAGATTAGGGGACAGATATTTCCTACATGGAAGAGTTTTGAAGAAGCAACAAAGTAATGTTTTCTTTGTCATTCTTTTTTTATTGTTATCATTTATTGAAATTTATGCAACTTGTGTCCTGGCTGTGACCTCCCTCATTTCCTCCTTTACTCTCCTCCCCTTATGCCCCTCCCTTAGTCCACTAATGGGGGAGGTCTTCCTGCCCTTCTATTAGACCCTAGCGTATCAGGTTTTAACAAGACTGGTTTCATTGTCTTCCACTATGGACTGGGAAGGCTGCACCCCCCTCAAGGGGGAGGTGATCACAGAGCCTGCCACTGAGTTCATGCCAGAGACAGCCCCTGCTCCCCTAACTAGGGATCCCACTTGGAGAATGAGCCTATGGGCTACATCTGAGGCGAGGTTGTAGGTCCTCTCCATGCATTGTTCTTGGGGTATCATTCTCTTCAGGGCCCACAGGGCACAATAAGAGCAGAAACCTGAGGTCAGAAATTACTTTCCAATCACGGTTTCCTTACTCAAAAGTAATCACAATAGTTTCAATTGGAAATTGTTAGTAATACTCATCTTTCATTGTACAAACTCCCTAAAAAAAAGGTCTGATCTTTGCTAATTCCATCCATTTGCCTGCAAATTTCATGAATTTTTAGTTTTTAAAAGCTGACTAGTATTCCATTGTGTAAATATGATAGTTTCTTTATCCATTCATCAGTTGAGGGACATCTAGGTAATCTCCAGATTCTAGCTATTATGAATAAAGTGCTATGAAAATAGTTGAGCAAGTGTCCTTGTATTGCAGAGTGTCTTTTGGTATATACCCAAGAGAGGTATTGCTGGGTCTTGAGGTAAAGTTATTTCCAATTTTCTAAGAAAGTACCAAATTGAATTACAAAGAGATTGCACAAGTTTACATTCCCACCAGCAATGAAGGAGGGTTACTCTTCCTCCACACCCTTGCCAGAATATGCTGTAGCTTCAGTTTTTGATCTTAGGCATTCTGAGTGGTGTGAGAATGAATCTCAGAGTCATTTTGATTTGCATTTCCCTGATGACTACAGACTTGAGCATTTCTTTAAGTGCTTCTCTGCCATTTGAGATTCCTCTGTTGAGAATTCTCTGTTTAGTTCTGTGCCCAATTTTTAAATTGTGTTATTTTGTTTATTGCTGTTTGATTTCCTGAGTTCATTATATATTGTGGATATTAGCCCTTTGTCAGATGTAGGATTAGTGAAGATCTTTTTTTCCAATCTGTAGATTGTCTTTTTGTTTAATTCACAGTGTCCTTTACCTCACAGAAACTTTTCTGTTTCATGAGGTTCCCATTTATTAAATACTGATCTTAGAGCCTGAGTGGTTTGTGTTCTATTCAGGAAGTTGTCACCTGTGCCAATGAGTTCAAGGCTCTTTCCCACTTTCTCCTCTAATACACTAGGCGTATCTGTGTTATATTGAGGTTTTTGATCCATTTGTATCTGAGTTTTGTGCAGGAAGATAAATATGGATCTATTGGCTTTTTTTCCTACATATAGACATCCAGAAAGATCATCCTGAGTGAGGTAACCCAGACCCAGACCCAGGAAAATATGGATGGTATCGACTCACTTATAAGTGGATTTTAGCCATGTAGTACGGGATAAGCATACTATGTGGTACAGACCCAAAGAAGATAAGCAATAATGGGCTCAAGTGAGGGTGCATAAATCTCACTCAGAATGGAAGAAAGAATAGCCTGAAGTACTGGCTGAAGAGAGGGAACAAGGTAGGAAATTGGGAACAGAGAGTTAAGAGGGTAGGGATCAGACCTGAGGAGAGCAAAGGTGAGAGGACAGAGGCCTGTAGAGAACAGAGAAACTGAGGGTGAGGTGGGGTATCTCTGTGACAAGCTGAAGACCTAAGTCATGGTAGGTTCCTGGGAGGATATGAGGGGGATTCAAGCAGAGACTCCTAGTAGTAGAGGCCATAGAGGCTGAAGAAGACACCTACTAACTAGACTAGTGTCCTTGTAAAGGGTGAAGAACACCAACCCACCCACAAGAACTTCCACCCAACATGTATCCTGACTATGAGATGTGGAAGGATAAAGACATGATGGAGGGAATGCCCACCCGATGCATGCCCCAACCAAAGACACACCTTATTGGAGATGCCAACCCCTGACACTATGAATGATACTCTACTAAGCCTGCAGACAGGAGCCACCAGTCAGAGTTGTCCCCTGAGAGACGTTACCCAGCAGCACCTCAATACATGAGCCAAACATTGGTCATTGCATATGGAGTCTTGGGGAATAGTGGGAGGAAAGAGAAAAGGTCCCTGAGGTCATAGGACATCCACAAATAAAAGAACAGAACCAACTAACCAGGGCCCAGAGGGGGTTTGCTGAGACTGAAGCATCAGACAAGGACCATGAATGAACTGGACCAAGGCTTCCTACAAATATGGAGCATATGGGCAGCTTAGGCTTCAAGCGGACACTCTATTATGGGAAGTGGGGATTGCCTCGGACAGGGATTCACTTTCCCGCATTTAGGTCACTTTCTCTTGGTGGGACTACCTTGACAGGCCACAGGGGAAGAGGACATGTTCAGTCCTGAGGCAACTTGATGAGCTGGGGTGGGTGGAAAAGTGATTTCTCTTCTTCTGAGAAAAAAAAAAGGAGTGAGGAGCAGGACAGAAAAAGGTTAGGACTGGAAGAGGAGGAGGGAAATGGCCATAAGGATGTAAAGTATATAAAATAAATCAATAAGAAAAAATAAGTCATATATTAAAAAAGAAGACGCTGAATATGGAAAGAAATTAAACAGGAGCAAGTAGAATTCTGTGCTATAAGGAGAGTCAACAGTTGGATGTTTTTAGAACATTTTTATCTTTTGTCTAAATGTTCAGAAGTAATAATTAATCTTCTGACAAATATATATTATCATTCTCTACTGAAGAAAAAGAGAATTTTTCCACTTCTTTATGACATTTTTTTTTCTGGTACTTGAATAACTTCTTGCATATTAGTTGTTCTGTCAGCAAATTTAGACTCAGTTTTTTAAACATGGTTATTCTGCTAACCATAAAGTGGTCATCCTCTTGTCTTCAGGCTTGACATTTTTCTTTACTGAATTCATCCTTTTGCTCATTTAATTCTTTTTGGCAGAACAATGGTAAAGTTATATTCTCATATTTATGTGCAGAGCAATCATCAAGATGAGGAGTAATCCCTTAGGAATTACCAAGCAATACTTCTAAAACAAAGTAGTTTTCTCATTCCAGATTACCCAGTTTCCTATGAAATTCTCTTCAACTTCAGTGGAAAAGTTCAGGATGTCGTGTGAGTCATTTTCTCAGTTTATTTTTTTTCCACAATGGTTTTAGGTCAAATATCTTTGATGTCACAGGTCTTTATTTTCTCTAATTTATAATTCAGATCACAAAATATCAAGTAAAAAATTCACCAATATATTCTAACACTTATTAGATATTTGTGACTTATAGCAGTTATGTGAGTAAAACTATAACCTGCAAGGGAACCTATTACTGTGAACATAATAAAGTATAATAACATTCAGCCAAAGTTGCTTCTGTTGTGCAGGTATCATCAGCCAAATGACTTATCATAACAACACAGAACATTCTATCCAAGCCAAATGTGTGTCAGATGAACTTGCTGTTTACCATGAAGAAGGATGAAAGTACTGCAAAAAATGATACCCTCTTTGAAACAACTGGCAATTCTTGGACAAAAAATAATAATCAGTGGATTTAGTGTGTCTAGTTTTATATTGAGGTCTTTGATCCACTTGGACTTTAGTTTTGTGCAGGGTGATAAGTATGGATCTATTTGTATTTTTCTACACGTAGACATCCAGGTAGACCAGCACCATTTGTTGGAAATGCTGTCTTTTTTTCATTGAATGGTTTTTGCATCTTTGTCAAAGATCAGGTGTCCATAAGTGTGTGGGTTTATTTCTGGGTATTCTGTTTGGTTCCATTGATCCACCATTCTGTTTCTATGCCAGTACCATGCAGTTTTTATTACTGTTACTCTGTCAGGGATGGAAATACCTCCAGAAGATCTTTTATTGTAGAGGACTGTTTTAACAATTCTGGGTTTCTTGTTATTCCATATGAAGTTGAGAATTTTTCTTTCCATGTCTGTAAGGAATTGTGCTGGTAATTTGATGGGAATTGCACTAAATCTGTAGATTGCTTTTGGTAAAATGGCCATTTTTTTCTATGCTAATCCTGCTAAGCCATGAGCATGGGAGATCTTTCCATCTTCTGATGTCTTCTTCTAACTCTTTCTTCAGAGACTGGAAATTTTTTTCATACAAGTGTTTGACTTGCTTGATTTGGTTCACACCAAGGTACTTTATGTCCTTTGTGGCTATTGTGAAGGGTGTTGTTTCCCTAATTTCTTTCTCGGTTCTTTTGTCTTTTGTATACAGGAGGGCTATTGATTTTTTTGAGCTGAAGAGGATAGGAACTCCACAAGGAGAGCAACAGAACCAAAAAATCTGAGCACAGGGGTCTTTCCTGAGACTGATACTCCAACCAAAGACCATGCATGGAGATAACCTAAGACCCTTGCACAGATGTAGCCCATGGCAATTCAGTGTCCAAGTGGGTTCCCTAGTAATGGGAACAGGGACTGTCTCTGACATGAACTGATTGGCCTGCTCTTTAATTACCTCCCCATGAGGGGGAAGCAGCATTACCAGGCCACAGAAGAAGACAATGCAGCCACTCCTGATGAGACCTAATTGACTAGGATCAGAAGGAAGGAAAAGAAGACCTCCTCTCAGTGGACTTGGGGAGGGGCATGCGTGCAGAGGGGAGCGGAATGGAGGGACTGGGAGGGGAGAAGGGAGGGAAACATGGGGGGATACAAAGTGAATAAAGTGTAATAAATAAAGAATTAAAAAAATCAGTGGATACTGGATGTGATAAAACAAAATGAGCATGTGATACCCTCAAGATGAATTTAAGAAAATGATTCTGTTTTAACAAAATAAAAACATCAGCAGGCTCCACCTTTACAAAAGGTTTTGTTAGTTGGATGTAAAATTACTAATTGGCTAGATGTAAGGCTATACTAGATGGTCTTATAGTAGCAACATTTAATTAAAAATTCACGTACTTGTGAAATGCACACGTATCGAGCATTAACCTTGATTAGTAGAGAAATAAGGTGTTATAATTACATTTGAGGATGCTTTAAATCATACAGACGTTTGTTCAGAAAGATGGAACTGTGTCTCATAGGATACAATCACATCATATTTTGATGGAAGTCACCATGTTAACATCCTGTAGTGACAATTCCCAAATGGATGAAATAGTCCAAAGATGGACTGTGGTGAACTATTGTCAGATTTTACTGGATAGATATTTCTGACATCTTCAGAATCCACGTTTGGAAAATTCCCCAGCTTTTGGAGACAAACTCAAGTCCTTTTGCACATCAGAACTAAAGAAAGATTTTACCTAAGCTAAGTTCTCTGAAGTCCATGGAGCCCCAGTATTCATGAGGGGTCTCAGGACTACAATCAGAAAGCACACACTTTATAAAGCCTTATGTCTGAATACAAACGTGAAGGACCACAACTTACTTTTGGTTCTTGGAATATTTATGTGTGTGTCCTGCAGTGAGTGAGGATCTCAAAGCATGACACAGAGGAGCCATGCCTCACCATAACTTTATTTTAAAGCTTCAATGTCTTTATTTCAAGCAAGAAACTGTGGTGAAAATAGAGGGTTTATTTGATTTATTTAATGTTAATCAAACCTCTAAAATTAAGTAAAATGAATGTATAATCTCACAGGATCTTCACAGTAATATGCACACTTAAAGGCATATAGTGAAGAGTGTGGGCAATGTGAACCCACACTCCTCACTATATGAAGAAAGAACAAACCGTACAAGGAAGCAGCCAGGGAGGTGGAGAGGGCGTGAGGGAGGCAGGAGCAGGAAATGCTGGAGTGCACAGCTGTTTGTAGAATTGACAAGACTCATTTGTCTTATCAGCGGAAATAATTTTACCTTAAATCTTACTCCTGAACATGGTGACCATTTATACGGGCTTTTAAAGTATTGATGCATTTTCTGTGTATATATATATGTGTTTTTCAATGTTTGGCAGCTGCACGTAGGATCCTGTGGAGGTCTGTGGAGGCCTGAAACGGGAACTCCAAGCAGTTCTGAGCAGCTGTGTGGGTTCTGGTAATTAAACCTGGTGCTTCTGCGAGAACCTTTGAGCCACCTCTAAAGTCTCCCTAGATGTACGTTTTAAGTATTAAATTAAGTTCTGATTTTTATTTTGCTTGAGGTCAGAATTCTTTATTTCTCTAGAACATAAGAGTTAAATTAAAGCTTAAAGAAGAGAGATTTTCATGGTCCATTCCAAATTGTTCCAGTAGCTTCTCTTCACCATAATTTTCATATCTGTTTCTTGAAAGTTTGTTATATTTTCACATTGTCAGTCCAAAAGCCAATTACAAATGTAAATTATGATTCTCACACTCATCATTGTTAAGGACCTCAGAGCTTGTAATGCTGGGTCACACTCTCAAAAGTCACATAAAAATCAAGAAAAGGAGAGTGCTAAAATCACACTGTCCACTCCAGGGCGAGTATGTGTCTATGTCAATTATAAATCACTTAATATTATATCCTAGATAATGTTTAATCCTGTGCCCAACTGCCATATCAAACTGTCTTGTCTCATCATGGCAGCTGTTTAATTATTCATTTACTTAAATAATCTAAATGATGCCCTCTATTCCCTGTAGGCTAAGCAGAGGTCATAAATGACATTTAAATTACCTTTTTAGACTTGTACACCAAACACATTCAGTTAAAATTCACTGAAAAATTTTTGTTTAAATGTCTTTATGAAATTCAATATCCTGTTTTTTTTTGTTTTTTTGTTTTTTTAACCAGGATACCTTAGTGTGGACTGTTCATGTTTTTTGTGAGTGTATTTCAAAGTGCCATTTAGAGTATTCCTGATGGAGTCCCTTTGGTTTGTCACAGGAAAGTAGAACTAAGCTGTCAGAAAATTGCAAAGTCACCCAGTGAAATTATATTTAGAGGCATAGCAACATGACTATTATGGAGCAATTCCACCGTGATTTTTAGTCATACTGATGAGCTATAATCTGTCTACAGCATAGTAAAGGCCATAGTTTATTGGTTTGAAACGAAGTTAAATTTAGATAAGTTCTCAAAGAGGTGATTTCTACTCATTTCCAATCTAGTTCAAATCAGAACTCTCTAATTTTTGGACTATAGGAGCACTGCTTCAGTAAATTTTCTTATCACTGAAATGAAGCTAAACCCTTCCAATTTCTTAACAAAATTTCCTTTGGAACAAGCAGTTTGGCAAGAACCCACTAAGGTAAAAATGCGTGGAATTCTTTGCCAAAGACATATGTGGCCAGACAGTACAATCCAAATGCCATAATTCTATACAAACTCTCAGCTAAAAATATTCTATTTTGTTGTTCTACATCAAATATGTCCATGATATGTCCATTACAAGACTTTACATGATAATCTGAATTACTACATTTACTTTCTGGAACTGTAATTGACTGAGAAATCAATAATGAGGAGATAATAGTTGTTATACATGAGTCCTTTAAACACTACCTGAACTATGCAACTATAGGAAGAGAGAATTGTTTTAATTTGTTTCCTTATTACTGGAAACAATACAGCAAATGCACATTTTTGAGTGCACAGACACTCATTTGTCCAATTTGAAAATTGGTCATTGTTTGACTGCTTCTTGGTCATCCAAAGACAAGGCAATAAGTGATGATTTTCTACTAACTTCAATTTAAAAATAAAGTTACATAATACTCTAGATTAGCACACAGTATCCAGTTGTTAGGTAGATCGCAAGGATTAATGTCTAAAGGAGGTGATCATATGTACCCATCTGAAAGATCATTGAAGGAGCATAATCTGTTATGCAAAACCTTGCAAAGACTATAAAACAAATCAGCTGTAAAAAAAATATTACAGGTTCAGGCAAGTTGAGATCATACACTATCTTTTCTGTGTGCAATTAGAAGGTGAGTGGTAAAGAAACTGAAGAAAAAACATGAGCAAAAAACTGTGATGAGGAATCAGAAAGAATGAAGTTTAAAAACAAAAACAAAACAAAAAGAAACATCAGCAGTGTCCTTAAAACTTGAAAAATGCTGGTGTCATCCAGCTTTCTCCTGACTTTTAAACTGTTAAGGAAAAACTTTGTGATAAGTCTAAAGTCAGTCAGAAGACTGCAATTCTCTTTCCTAATGCTAACCTCATTTGTTCAGTGTTATTCAAGTTTTAAGCTGTGGTTTATGCTGTAATTTCAAAAGCAATTCTGAAGACAGTTGCTAGGTTGTTTATGGGAGGGGACACAGGGAAAGGCCATAAGCAGCTGCCCTTGGTCTGATAAGAACTAGAAGGTAAGTCAGCCTTAGAAACCAGATAGCCTGACTCCTGTGCCTTAGTTCTTAACGCACACTCCTGTTTAATAGGTCCACTGCGGCTTTCACAGGGGCGAAACCTGTCACCGGATCCGTGAATGAAAGCTTTGGAGGGTGCTATCAACATTACACGTTTATCTTTCATCTCGAAATCTCTCGAAGCTTTATTAAACCATTCAAAAAGGAAGTGTTATTGTTCTCATGTACCTGTCTCCTCCCAAAAGATAGCTCAAGTGGATTTATCAGGTGGCTAAATGAGAGTAGAAAGCGGTTAAGTTTAGTTTGGGGGAAGAAACCTCCCCCATGAACACAGACCCTTTTGTAATGTCCATAGTGAAATGGTTTCCTTGTCACAGGGCTTAGGCAGCCTTTCAAACAAACTTAGAAATAAGAGAAAATTCCAAGCAGACGAGGAAGTGTTCGTTCTTCGGAAGGCTGGGTATGGAGGAGTTAGGACGCTCAGGTGATAACGATGTTAACTGAGGGCTGTATTTGCGAGAAGTGAAAAGAAGGGGTGAACTGGATGGAAAATTTGGGTTGAGTGATTAAGGCTGAAAATACTTATCTTTAAGATACATTGAAATGTAATCATTTTGCATGTAGGAGGTTCAGTACATACATGAAATCTGTTGTTTGTCGGGTGGCAGAATGCTGGCTTTTTAAAATTCACCCTCAGAAAGCAAAAAATATGCATAATAGTGGCTTTAATTATTTGTATTTATTTTGTAAATATTTTTTAATTTTTTTCCATTTATTTTGCCCAATCTTAGGAAACTGGCACCCAGACACTTTTAACTGGTCCTTTTAGTGAAATGTGTCATTAAGTCCCCATTGACAAAACTCTTCCTTACAAAACTATAAGTAATTCTCGATACTGACATAACCTGTTATGTCTAGGTTCCCATAACTATATTTTAGCCCACAATTACAGAAACCAACAAAGAACAGATAAGTGTTCTTATCTGAAACTTAAACTTTTAATAGCTTGCGTGCCTAGTTATAAGTCTGGGAAGACTGAGCAATGAACCCTGAACCCTGTCCTCATTCTTTTTCTTGTTGACATACCCATTCCCATTTTCATCAATGAGCGAAACTGAAACACTTCTGTCAGTTTTGAATTCTCAAAGAAGCCTAATCCAGAGTTTTATGAGGATATGTAATTGGTTTACTAAATGACCCTAACAATATCCATAACTTCACCCAGAGGTATTTTTAGAGAAAATAAAGTTAATGGTTTTCCTCTATTAAAAAAATGCTATCCCCCGCAAACACCAGTCCTTGTTTTGTTTTTACGTTACATACGGGGTATGAAAAACAGGGTCAACAGGCCTAACTCACTTTCTTGCTGATTGATGACGTGAGCGGGGAAAGGAAGTGGCCACGGAAGAGACACAGAAGCCTTCTGCCTCACCCTCATCTGCCGGTGCCCACAAACACGGCGCAAAGCTCTTGGTCAGCCCAGTTGTTAAGTTTGCTGACACTCAAGTCATTTGATTGCATTATGTTACCCGGCAGGCCTGAAACCTTTGACGCGGAACACAGTTTCAGCCACTCTTGTCTCAGCTTTGCAAGCATCTGTTTCTCTCGCTCAGACTCCCCAACCTGTTTGTTGCTCCTGGACTCTCCAATGGCTGAGGACATCTGCCAACATGTCGGAACATGTTCATACTCCAGTTCTGCTCAGCTATAGCTCTACACACCTAGTGACATCACCAGCAGGACATCATCCCAGCAAACTTTGTGGTTCCTACAGAACACATGAGTACCTGTGCGTGTCTCCCTTCCCTAGTTCCGTCTGTGTCCTCCAGCTGCACTCCGAGAACCCACGCACGGGAATAGCTTTTACCCTCTGATCCCAGACCTCCAACAACGCAGCTTCCAGCCATCTCAGGCTTGGGCATGAAGTGGCGCTCAACCGGCAAGTTACTACATCATTCCCATGAAGCCCTTGACCCCTTTGCGTGGAGACACTCCACAGAAGATAATTTTCATTTTCTCATTAAATTGCACTTTCCCAAGCTGAGATTAATTAGTAATTTCCTTTGAGGTTACATTTCTAGAAGATTTGAGCTATAATTACTACTCCTATGGAAAAGCCAATCACATACAAGAAAGTGAACAAAATGAAATCATAAGCTAAAATAATTTATAAATTTGGCCATGAAAAAAACTGAAGTAATAAAATACTGATAATAATAATAATAATGAACTGAAAAGTTTAATCAAAAATATTTTAATGATGAATGGGACCAAAACCCCTGTAATTTATTTATTTATTTTTGTTTATGTGTGTGTGTGTGTGTTTACAGGTCTTCTGAGTGCTAACTTGTCCTTAGATATGATATTCCTCACTGTACCTGGAGCTCACACATTGGGAGACCAGCAGGCCAACTAGTCACAAAGGACCTCTTGTCTCATCCCATCCCCAGCTGTGGGATTACAGGTGTGTCACTAAATCTGGCCTTTCAAATAAATGAAGATTCAAGCTGAGCCCTTCATGATTGCACAGCAAACACTTTAACCCATTAAGCAACCAGACCAGAAATGCATAATCTTTGTGACAGGAACGTGGCCATGGAAGAGCTAAGGATTTTCCTCTGTCTGTCTCCCCTGGACTGGTGTTGAAAGTAGGCTTACTATTTATATTATTCTTTTTGCTTGTGTTCTGGCTTGGGGCACAGCTCTCTCCAAAGCCATATGTCTCAGTGGATATTTGTCTTTTTATTCAATGGAAGAGAAAACCGGAGATAAATTCTCTTCAATACTTTAGGCTACGATCTAATAGAGAGAGAGATCATCCCTTCACCAAACCAGTGGATTCATTCTGTGGAATTAGAAAAACTGATTATTGAAATTTCACTCTTCTTTGAGCCTTTTTCCTCACTACTTAAATATGGCCATCCATATCTTCTTTAAAATAAGCTTTTCACATTTCTATACTTGCTAGCTGTACATCATTCTACAGGCAAGCCTTATTTTCTCATGGACAGATCATTCATCTGAGTAGTGTTCCTTGTGAATGTTCTGGCCTCAGATTCTGGGCAGCATCAGAAAGGGCTGCTGAGCCCCAGGACTGAGGATAGAATCACTGCCTCTCAGTTGCCTGCTCCTCTCCTGGGCTTCTTTTCTCAGCTTCCCCGTTTTTCCCCTCCGAGTTGTATAAATTTTAAAGTGTAATATAAAATTGTAAACTTGAAGTTAAGAGAATTCCCCCAGCTTTATTGGTATATAACTTACATAGCAAACTGGACATATGAATGTATAGATTTTTATAAACACTGATGTATGAATAAACAATAAATCCATTACCACAACGTAGTTGATCCTATTTGAGCTCACTACCATTCTCAGAAAATTCTCCATGTTTCTTTCCATTATCCCCTTTACCCATTCGGTCTTTTCCTTTTAAAAATAAGGAGTCTGCCTGTTCTCAGATCAACGGTTTTCCCTTGTTATGCCTCAGTCTTCATTTATTAAAGCCCTGCCAGGTACAAGGATTAACACTAAATTCTTCTGTGAGTGAGAGTTTAGAGTTACCCGTGCTTGATGATATCTCCTTATACCACAATGTCTTCTCAACCCACTTGCTCATGAACCATAACTACTCTTCCCTTAGCTTTTACCCACTATACAGTAAGCTGTAACAAAACTTCCATTCATGTCTTTATTTGCTTGTTTATTTGTTTGTGTTTTGAGACCAGCTTCACTGTGGAGCTCAGGCTAGCACTGCATTTCTGATCTTCCTGCCTCCCAAGGGCTGGATTCTGGGCCCCACACCTGGTCTGAATACAAGCTTTGAACAGACATAGGCTTTTACTCATATCGGTGGGTGAATGCCTGGATCATGTGTCTAGATCAAACTGGTAGATACACATGTATCTTTAGAAGCACGGATTGCATTACAAAGTGACTGGATCACTTTACACCCTGATCAGATATGAGCGCTTCCTCCACCCCACCAGAGCTAAGGTGAACTTTTATGGAGTTAGCTGCACAATAGAATACATCACAGTATGTGGTGATGTATCCTTATATATATATTTCCTTAATGAATAGTGTTATGAGGCATTTTTCATGCAATATATTCTATCCAACTATCCACTTGCCACATTTCTGCTATAGCTTTAGTCTATAATTTACAGAATTGATAATTGTTTTCTTATTTTGAGTTCTGAAAGTTTTATTATATGATCTAAATACAGACCTTGCATTAGGTAGGCCCTTCATAAATATTGCACTCAGACTTACATATCAATTCTCTTAACAGTGGCTTTTAAGAGTCAAAAGTTCTTTATTTAATTGTGTTTCCTCTCTTCAACTGCTTCTGGTATCTATTCTGTTTGCCATTCGGAATGAGATCTAAGCATCTTCCCTGGAGTCCTCCTTAGTGTTTAGCTTCTTTACATCTCTAGATGGCTGTCCTATATTGCATGGCTAATATCTGCTTATTAGTGAATGTATACTATGCCTGTATTTCTGTTTCTGGATTACCTCACTTAGCATGATCTATTCCAGTTCTATCCATTTGCCTGCAAATTTCATTATTTACTTGTTTTTAATAGCTGAGTAGTATTGCATTGTGAAGATGTACCACAATTTCTGCATCCATCTCGGCACAATATCCACAAAAGACATAAAGTACCTTGGTTTGACTCTAATCAAGCAAGTCAAAGACTTGTATGAAAAAAAAAACTTCAAGTCTCTGAAGAAAGAAATAGAAGAAGATATCAGAAGTTGGAAAGATCTCCTATGCTCATGGCTTGGCAGGATTAATGTAGTAAAAATGGCCATCTTAACAAAAGCAATCAACAGGATTTAAATGCAACTCTCATTAAATTACCAATACAATTCTTTGCAGATATTGAAAGAAAAATTCTCAACTTCACATGAAATAACAAAAAACTCAGAATAGCTAAAACAGTCCTCTACAATAAAAAATCTTCTAGAGCTATCTCCATCCCTGATGTCAAGCTGTACTATAGAGCAACAGTAATAAAAACTGCCTGGTACTGGCGTAGAATGGAATTGAATAGGAGACCTAGAAATGAACCCACACACCAATTTCTTCTTATTAATTAAGATCGTGAAATTTTCTCCCTCTGCAGCTGAGGAAGGCTTAGAACGCTCTATGCTGGCCTCAAACTCACAGCGATCTACCTGCCTCTGTATCTTGAGTGCTGGGATTAAAAGCTTGTTTCCAGTATTCTCGGCTAAAGATCATGAATGTTGTGAGCTATGTGAAAATTGTGCACAACACAATTCATTCACTGTTTAATTTGCCTGCGAGTTAGGTGCAACACAGAGCAGCCCCAGATTCAGCACAAATGTCCATGGCGGTCCTTGAGGTGTCACAGTCTCAGCATCAGCTCCACCTTCGCCTGCTGCTTGTGTAGTTCTCTCTCTTAACTGCATTTCAGACAGACCTTTCTAACCTGCCTCAAGCTTCTCAGGTGGACTAAGCCATTCAAGCCCCTGAACCAACAAGAACACAGATTACTGGACGTGACTGGAAGGACCCGGGTCAGAATACACCAGACACAGACAGATGAAGTCGGGAAGGCTGAGGAGCACTGTAGATGGTGGGTAATGATGCAGTCACCCTAGGAGGCTTTGAGTCTTGCACTTCCTTGAGTACTCACAGCTTGCCATGTTCAAAAACTAGCAAAGGCTGACTTCTGCTTTTCACTTATATTCAGTATTAACTTTCTCTTTTTCATTATTCTTTACAAAGGCCTTTCAAAATGACATAATTTATATAATAATATCCTGATAATTGAGATAAAGGATAAGGACTCTTATCCACTTGCTTATTATGTGTGCATATATGTGGCTCTGTGTACAAGTGCAGACCACGTGGAAATACATGTATGTAGAAGTGAGAAGTCAACATGAAGTGTCATTGCTCATGAGCTACCCAAATTAAGAGACAGGGCTCTCCTTGGGACCTGAGGCTTGCCGAATGGGCTACTCTGGCTGGCCACCAAGCCCCAGAAACATGCACATGCCAATTCCTTGCCAGCAGGATTGAGTGTGCGTCCCCATGCCCTGCTCTTCTATGTCTGTTCTAAGATTGCATCTAGGCTCTCCTTCCTGCGAGGGAGCTTTTTAATGACTGATATGCCTTCCCAGCTTTATCGTATTTATCTTTAAAACAGCCTCTGTGATAACTGCCCGTAAGACACAGTACTGACAATCATATTTATTATTCAGTCTTTGGGATTTTACATTTTAGAAATTAATTCTATTTTTTTTTTACTTTTCTCCCTTTCTTTTCTACAAAACATACCTGAAAGTGATGAATCAAAAGCTTGGAAAAGAAGGAGAAATGTGTGACAGCTGGCAAGTAGAGGGCAAGAAGTAATCACTAGTGGACTTGAGGTGGAAACCAGAAAATAATTTCACCAATTTAAAAATTATAGCTATATACCAAACTTTAATGAGTCAGATAAAATAATAAAATAATGAATTTTAAATAGGTCCTTTAGTTTGGTCTCAACTATGAAGTATTTATAAGAAATTGTCATTAAAGGCCTGTTAAACATGTTAAACATGGTTTCTATGAATGTTGATATCTATTTCAACATTTCTGAAGGGGTAAATGCAACAGCTAACATCCTCTGGTGTCACTGGGGTACTATGCCAGGAGACTCAGAAGGCTGTAGCCACCCCTGGGGACATGCTTGAGTCTGGCAAGAACATTAGCTGATCTTGTGACTTCAGGCTGACAACTTCAGATTTTTAACAGAGGTAAAAACGGAGAACTAATGGATGTGAATAACCTTAAAAGCAACAGGCTTATCAACTGCTGTAAACAGCTGAATCCTCAGAGCTCATAGAGGCACTTCTACAAATGTAAAAAGCCAATAGCTACCTTTTCAGGCAACTAATAATTTCAGTCTGGTCTTCCTCACTCGCCTTTTCTCCAGCCCCAACCTGTCTACCTTCTGGGTCTTTTTCTTTTTCTTTGGAAAAATATTCTCCTCAGCATTAATTAACATGAAAATATTCTTTTTATATAATGCATTTCTCTTTGTCAAAAGTAACACATTATCTAATTTTATGAAAAGATAACTCAAATAGATGAATGAAGCAAATCAAATTATTAATATGACTACAATATTTTTATCATTTTCTTATTTTCTCACAGAAACACACATAATATTTTTGTAATTGGCTCATTACTGAGTGATGACTAGAAATATTTATCTTTGTATTAAACCTCAGGCACATAACAGTTTACATATACATTTCAAAGAGCTTGAAAACACAATTATCTGTTTTGCCTCACAAATATTTCAAAGTATTCTATTGTTCCATTTATGCAGTTTGTAGAACATATTTGCTTATGAAATTACAATGGTTCAAGGAGCACAGTAAAGTCCTGTTTACTTTTACCAGAGGGTGAAATACATTTAACTATATTAGCTACCTTTTGAAAGATGGGGAGGGGGGGGGACAAGTTGTTAGAATTCCATGAGGAAAAACTCTTCAGAACAGAACCTGACAGTGCAGGGCTGTTTGAAAGGCATGGTGGCCATCTCTCCCACTGAGCTGCTACGTTCTCTCTCTCTTGCTGTGGTTTGTCTGATCTTGGTGAGAGTTAAGAAAGCACCAGGATTAATTTTCTCCTTTGCAAGATGCACAACATCATTTACTGGGGTAATGAGACATTTAGCACACTGTCATGCTTCAGTGATGTAGCTGTCCACCAGGGCAGTCCCTGTGACATTTCACACCGCTGAACAGGGTGACTGAGCCCAGGATGGTGGGTGTGATAGTCTGGTCAATCAGGGAAGAAGTCGGTGAATGCTAATGTCTGAGCACATTTATATGTAATATAATATAATAATGTATGATAGCATAATTATAGTATATATTTTATAACAACATTAAACTACAAGTAAACTTATATATTATACATATATGAGCTCATTGTGTATGTATGCATATATTTAAAGTAATTAAATATATAATCTCTTTCTGAATATTTGCTCACTATATGTGAAGCTTTGACTTCAGCGTCTAATATGTAAATTCAAAAAAGGATATTTTCACATAGTTACACTTATATGCATATAATCACATTAAAGCTGTACAGCATGAGGTCTGAATCTGGGTATATGATTCTAAACCTAGTTCCAACATTTCTATGTGACTGAGAAAACCACATTCCCCTAGTGTTTTCATATCATCAACTGAGAAATAAACTTCTACAATTAAATTTTCTTTTTTTCAAAATAGCCTGTAATCATACTGAGTTGTAAATTGGTCTGTGGAGCATTTTCTGTTAGATAATATCCCAATGCTAGCTTTAGAAGTTAATGGTAAATAACTGTAATTTCTAAAGTCACCCTTTCTCCAGGACAATTAAGATAGGTTTATAGTATGAATGCCACAGGTAGATGCCAGTTCTAGGCCACTGAGTAAGCTAGATTTGTCTAACGTGAGCACCGTTGGTTCAGAGAATCCATGTTATGCTTCTACATCTATCTCTGTTCGGTGGACCTAGCTTAGACTTACTCGTTCAGGTAGAATTTCATGGTTGTGGGTGAGACCTAAAATTTGCCTCCATTTCAAAAATTGTGATAATTAGTGTTTAGTGCAATGTGGTAAATCAACAGCAGTTACTGTCTCAGGACCACAGATTAAACTGTGTCTCAGACTTTCTGCAAAGCTACGCGGCATGTGCAGCTGGGGTAGATTCACATGGAAGCCGATGGTTCTCCAATTGTGAAGATCATTTCTGTATAATTCCTTTTCCCTACACACAGGTGAGCTGGTTGGTAGATGGGTTACATTAAGCAAGATTGCTCCAACTTTGACAAGATTTCCCAGATGGCTTGATGTCACTACCTATAATGTTGGAGAAATTGCCATGACAAAGAACTGAGTTGAATTGAGTTGCTGGCGGACACTTCAGGAATTAATAAGGATGTGTAGCAACAGACAGCAAAATGCTACTTTACAGCCATAAGGAGTCTATCTCTGCCAAAAATAGAACAGTTCTCAGAGGCAGAGCATTCCCAGACATATCTTGATATAATGTAGTTCAGTCGCAGGTTTGAATGTACATTGAAAGACCGTGTGTGTGTGTGTGTGTGTGTGTGTGTGTGTGTGTGTGTGTGTGTGGTGTATTTTCAGGCACAGGGTTAAGGAAAACTTGATACTAGACTCTAAATAAATAAATAAATCATCAAATTCTCCTTGTACTGTGGTTATAATTCATGGCTATATTCATGGCTATATTCCGATTGAATGCTGAAAGAAACCAGTACAGTGTTTTGCCCTCGAAGGACTATGAAATCAATAATATGGCTGGACATCCATTCCCACTTGAGTGAGAACAGAGTTAGGAGACAAACTCTCAAATCAAAGTCTCAGCCATTCCATGTCGGGAGGTTACAAATATAGGGTTAATGAAGTAAAACCAGAGGCTAAGCTAAAAAACGATGATGAATATTCATGTCATTTCTGAGAAGGAGCAGAGATTTTCTGGGAACTCGGGCACGTACTCTTTCTATCCTCATTTTTTATCAGTCCAGTTGTTGCCATGCCAACTGTTAACCGCCATAGCGATGGCAGTGAGAGTGTTTAGCATATAGGTGGGATGACAATGATATCAGAGGTTGCCTCCAGCAGTCATTGGTCTAACCAGATCCATAAAGCCAACATGCAGATGTAGTGAGACTACACTGACATGATGACCTCACAGTAAATGTGGGTGAGGGGTCAGAATGGCAGTTAGCCAGGTAGCTCTCAGAGAAGAGAATGCTGGGAATGCAAGTCTGTGCCAGAATTCAAAATTGAAGTGAGGTGATATGGAAAAGGATGCCACATGTTAATTTATCTTAAACAGGCCTGAGCCTCTAACCCGCCTTCTCCTAAATCTCTGCTCTGATACCACCAACAGTTCATTTTCCTTGTACTGCTGATTGAACCTTTTCCACTTTTACAATTTCTAGTTACTTTTTAGTTTGTTCATTTGCTTACTTGTTTTAAATGTGGGGATCCGTGTGTCAAATGTGTGTTCACAAGGAGATGAATTCACGTTTTACATTTATCTCCGTAGTCAGTAAACACGTATGTGGGAGGTAAGTTGTCCACAAGCTGTTTGCATAGGACACAGGACAAAGACGGAAGGTAAACAAGCTGGCGACAGCTTTTCCTTCTATCCTCTGGGTCTTGGAGATCAACTCAGATCTCAGGCTTATCGTGAGCCACCTTCCCCACACAGCCGTCTCACTGCGCCATAAAATATTGTTTTGATGTGCCCATCTGTTTTGTGTTACTGAGAAGTGTGTCTGTGTGTGTGTGTCTGTGTGTGCACATGCTTGTACAGTCAGTGTTCCACAAATTATAAATAATTGATTTTTTTTTCAGTCAAACAATACCAGTGACTTTCTAGCTGCTTCAGCTTGAAATAATTTTTTAGTAAAAATTTTCCTTAGAAAAACACTAGAAAAGAAGGATGTATGTGATTGAAATAAAATAATGTCTTCTATTCCAGCATTATTAGCTTACTGTAGGGAATTCTGACATGCTAAAAAAAAACATGAATTTTTATATATCTGAGACTCAATTATACAGTCTACTTGAGTATTATTTAAAACGATAAGAATAAATTCCCAGGTTGATCACCTCAAACTCAGCAAGCTAGAGCCAATAGTCAAATGACAAGTCTTTGAAAATAACTTCCTGGGATCAATTTCGAATTCTATTACTTTCTTATTGTGTGATCTTAGTCAACTTATGGTCTGCCTATAGTTCACAGAAACCACCGTGAAGTTTAAATGCAATACATGCTCAGAGCAAGGCTCTCTGCCCATCATTTCGAGCTGTGTGTCACCATCAATGCAGACGGAATCTTTTCCTCTTCACACTTAAGTAGATTATTAAATTGCCTTCCAAATAAAATACAGAGCATGCATTGTAAAGGTTTGCCTATTATGTTTCATTTTAAGTGTCTTTTTTTTTTTTATTTTTTAGCTTTGAAACCACTAGCCAAAGCAAGTATTGGTGTATCTCAAATATTTTCACATGAGATAGGACTTAATGAAACTTCTCCATTTTAACATTTTTCTCACTGGCTAGAAAATGGAGACATGTAAATTATTGTGATGGTTAACTAAATTTCTGAAATGTAAAAAGGTAGCTGAGTAAATATTCTCTGTGGACCATAGCAGATGAGAATGTTAGATGATTCCTTCTGATTCCTTAAGATAATTTTATTTCATCCCCTCCTGAGAATATGCCCTTAAAATCTGAATAATAATGACCATTATTAAGTTCTAAGTAATAAAAACTCTTATCAGGCAAAATAAAACTAATTTATTTAAATTAGGAAACTTTTATGACTGTAAGTAATGGCAGAATCATAATACCAAAGAGATATCTATCTTAAGGTAGGTAAATGCTAATACATTTTTTAAATTAGAATTGGTTTTTGCTCTCAGAATGTATGTACTCATAGGTAGTGGGAATATGAATGCATATAGGATTTCCATCTTTTAAATGTGTGTATGTCTTTTAATTAAATAAATAAACAAATGTTTATATAGGTATTTGTGTTTATAAATTTATATAATCCAGAATTATAGATGCACATAGAACCTTGTCAATGTTGATAAGTTATTAAAATTTAGATTAAGTTATACATTAAAATACTGGATATTTATATAAACTAAAGTTTCCATTTACATAAAATAGAATTCATTATTTTAATGAAAATGTTTATAGAAATAATTTCAGAAATAAGGAATGTAATACATTTTGATAACATCAAGAGGATATACTTTAATCCTAATATAATAAATTTGAGGTTTGAGAACATTTCAGTTATTCACAAAGTATATATTTATTAAAGAATAAAATACATTTTGTAATTTTTTTAACCTAAATCTTAGGGCATCACTTTTTAGTTGTTTTTGAGAAATGTCTTATCACTTTCTTTATTCTAATTGTTTCAGGAATTACATTTTACCTAATCTTTTTGAATTTATAAACAATTTAAAATATGGCAGTTAATTTCCTATAAGAGTTTCATGTTTAGACTGGACATATTTAGACTTGAAGGAGTCAGTCCACATTCTGCTTTGGAGTGATTAACTACAGAGCTGTGGCCATCCGCCAGTGAGGCATTGTCAAAGTGACTGCAGAGGAGAGTGGGTATAGGACACCTCCAAGCAGAGCCCATGGCTGCCTGTCCACTCTCAGAGAAAAGGGAGGCCAAACAAAAGCACTGTCCCACTGTTTGCTGGAGAGGAATTTCACCTATAGAGAATTCTATATTTGAGACATGTTTTCATTATAATGTTCTCCATTTAAGACCTTTAAAAAGAAAATGTATCACTCTTAAATATAAAAGGCGCTGTTTAGTTTAATACGTTTATTTTGCAGAGAAAGCAGACTGCTTTGACTCAGTATCACATAGATAGACATTTTCACAATGGACTAAATATATTATCAATAAACTAGTAAATCTATCAATTATATTCCTCACTATAGGAATGTTGTGACCCATTACCTGTTATTTCTATTATAGACTAAATCTTAATGGAATGAAGGTCTATTTAATCTCTCTCTGCCCATATATTATTTCTACATATACACATCTTGTTTCTAAAGAACACAGTGTGTTTCACAGATGTTGAAAACAAGGATAAAAGAACATCATCAAAGCCACATCATGTAGGAAATAAACCACACAATCTTTTGCTGTTTTATTTTGGTTTAGATATCAAACTTTTCTGAGCTGCAATTTACTCAGTCATTTAATAGTGATAGTTAAATTATTTACCTGATAAGGTTTTAGATCAGCTAAAATCTCAAAAAATAATGTTTTGGGGGCCAGCGTGACCCGTAGAAAGATCTGAATAAATATTAACAGCTTTGCAGGACTGCTGTATGCTGTGTGTTACGGGTTAAGAGGCACTGTGCTTAATAGATTTGTTATGCTACTTTCCATTGTGCTTAGAAGGTTGGGTTGTTCTGTGTAAAGATTTGCAGAAATGTAAACCAGGTGTCTGACACTTATTCAGCCTTCGGGGTTGGGTCATGCTTCCCTTTAATGCTTAAATACCAATAGCTCGTGTCTCTTTGTATGTTATGGCAGAAAATCTAGTCTTTTATGGGGTTTCTCTCCTCAAGAATTTCTGAAAATCCCTGAAAAATGTTTATATACACCACAGCTTTGTATATCACAGCCTGCTGTTCGGACAGGCAACTGGGCACAAGCCTGTAGCTCTCTTCTAACTCCAGCCTTTGTTCTCCTCGCAAAGGTTCCTCGGGGTGGGGAGGCTGCAACCGTCCGAATGAAGCAACCCTGCGAGGCTGGACCAAACCTCTTTCTGAGTCCTCTCAAAACAGTTGGAATTAGACGATAGCTACGCATGCCCCGTTTAGATGTGTCTAGAACACGGATTGGAAATCCTTGCTAAACGCACGATGTATGTTAAGTTTTTAACCCAACGTGCTGTTTTATAAACAGGCGGAATTAAACAGTCGATGAATTCCCTTCTCGGTCAGCTGGGACAAAGCCACGAGTCTGTTGATATGGGCTGCTGTGGCTCCAGGTTACGGCTTAGGTGTGGGCAGCTGACCCAAATCCTCATGCTGGGAGCTGTTGATGGCCTGCTGCGTTCCCTTCTGGGGATGTAGAGGAAGCACAAGAGCTCCGGACACGTCTACTCACACCCTGCCAGCAAGCCAGTGGTCAAGGCAGGGTGCAGGGGCCGAGGGATGCTCAGTAGGCTGGTGTCGTGAGAGGGGAGGCTGCACAGCCAACCCAGGCAGACACGGAGAGCTGACCATCGGCTGCACAGCAGCCTTGTAGGGTTCAGTCTTCTAAAGGGCTTCACAACAGCCCCTCTCCTATTGCCCCGGGCTTCTACATTTTATGAGGACCAGGCATTCTGCAGAAGCACCACTCATATAATATATTTCTCAATAAAACTTATAGTGGCAGAGGACGATAAACGTCTTTCCATAAGCAACAGTCTTAAAGTAGGAACCGCTAACAGTGAAAAAATACAATATCAACAAATCAGAATATATGTTAATTCCATAAATTCTCAAACTGCCCTATTCCTGAAAGGGTAGAAATTGCTCTTCTCTCTTTTCTCTCCTCTCATATATATGTAAATGTACATATGTACATGAGTATATTATATATGTTAAATATTAATAATAAATACTACTAATAATAAATTATTTGCCAAATTATATATATGCATACACACACACACACACACACACACACACACACACATTTTTAAACTATCTGCTCCCTTCCCTGAAATCAAAGAAACTATAGTTTTCTACTGTGAATTTAAGCAGCTTCTGAGGAAGAAATTATTATCTATGATGGTCAATGTCAGTTGGTTCTTCTCTGCCTAAAAGACATCTGTAAGGACTAGCCCTAGTTAATTTCTACTATTATAAAATACTTAGAAGATAAATATGCAAAAATGCAGAACAAGCTTCAAAAATTTCTCCTGTACCATGGCTGCAGTCTACACTTGGGTCTAGGGGGAGATTTTCTGTTCTGGAGTGCACAGAACACTCAGCAAAAGCAGAGGTGCAGGGGAGAATACAAATCTTGGGGAGGTTACTTCCATGAGGATCAGGGGAGCCTAATGCAGGATGAGATGGGGCCTTATTTTAAATAAAACATAAAGAGCTTCAACAAAGTTTATCAACTCAGAGCAAGCTCAAAAGTACTAATTGATGATCAAAACAGTTCTGGGTTCAAAGGTGACTGATCACGTGGTCACTGCAAGCTGTAGCTAGAAACTGCTCTGAGTCTCGAGTCACGTCTTCAGTGTAATGTGAAGCCACATATATGAAACAATAAACTATGCAGCAAAAATACATTTTTTTAAATGTTAAAAATTCAAGGCTATTGCATGCCTGTAATCCCAGTACTCCAGGAGGCAGCAGCAGGTGGATCTCTGCGAGTTTAAGGCCAGCCTGGTCTACAAAGTGAGTCCAGGACAGCCATGGCTACAAAGAGATACCCTGCCTCAAAACCAATAATAAATAAATAAATAAATAGATAGATAAAATAAATACAAGGTCGTTCTACATTGTAGAACTTTTAATTACATTTTGCTAAATAAGAGTAGAAAGTTTTGTGTTGGTTGATATATAAATGTGTATATATTCACACACACATATACACATATATATATACACTTTTACATGTATATATGCATATATTATCTGGAAGAAAATCAGGTGAATAATAGCAATAAATTATGATTTTTTATTTTAAAAATCATTGCACTAGAAAAATTCAATGTTAACATTTTAGCATTTATGATAAAGGAACTTTTAAATAACTTACCAAAAAGATTTTGTTTTCTCACAAGACAAAATGAAAATCAGAAAAAAATCCTGAAATCACTGTGTGTAACATTGTAATCATTTCCCCTGATTCATATTTATCTTGTGGAAAATAAGAAAGCCAGTATTCCTGGCTCCGAAACAGAGAAATCCTAGTGCACATGGCCAGCACATCTCCATGTGTTGTGTGGCTCAGGTCTGCTAGAATTTTGTTCTCTACATTCTGGCTTTGTTAAGGAAGCTGAGAGCTGCCCAGGAGGGCAAAGCTGGTCAGAAGGTCTCTGTGTGCAGTAGTAAGAGGAGGAAATGAGAAAATAAATAACATGTGCTTTTATTTTGCGAAGATAGTCCAGACTGCAGCAAGGAAAAAAATTGCAGAAGGAAACTAATGTCTTAAAATAAGGTTAAAATGGGAATCTAAGATAAACCGAGAGTCATGAAATTGGAGGAAAAAAAAAAACAAACCCTCCTTTTTTGTTCTATTTTCTCCACAGACATATGTTCTTCAAAACTAAACTTCAGTTATATAATACACCATATTTCATATTTGGCTATAACAGTAGGATCTTTCTGTGCTTGCTAAGAGATAGAGACACGAGAACAGAGGCTATGCAGTTAGAGGGTCCGAACTCGAAGCTGCGAGGAGAATGATAGGTTCACCCAAGTAGCTGCCCAGCTGATGCCAGTGGCATTTGTTAGAAATCCCGATCCACAGGCTGTTTTTCCTCATCAAGTAAAAACAATCTAAATAGAAACGTGGGCTAGAGGGATGGCTTCATGTTTAGTACTTCCTGCTCTTGCAGAGGACTTGAGTCTGTGTCTCAGCTCACACAGGGCAGACCACAAACGCGGAATTACGGCCCCGTGGCATCTGAAGCCCTCTTCTGTACTCTGACAGCTCCTGCACTCACACATTACATAAACAGGCATGCACATGTACACACATAAAAATCTCTTTAAAAAGACATAAAAATCCACAAAATGTGAATTATAAATTACAGAAGCTACAAGGCATATATTTTTCATGAATTTCCCAGGGGGGCACGTGAGGAGCATTTACAAAAGTATCTCCAACCCAGAGTCTAAAGGACCAATTAGACTTTTCCAGTGGCTGCAGAATTCTTCCTCTTCCACAGGCAGCACCCTGTGTAATGCCTGCTCTCATACACATGTGTGTATGACTGTGCCACTGTTGTTGATGAGAACAACCTGGACTCTCACCTCATGCGATCTCTAGCAAATTCTGCTTTACAGTTTGATTGGTTTTCTGCCCCTGTTTTCTAGAATGCCACATACAGTACTTATTGATCAATCGTCTTTATTTCTTTTTCTGTATGACAACCTGTAACTGTTTAATTTTTCCCTTGTCTGTCTTTTCCCCATCTTCCCTCTTCTCTCTTCCCAGTCTCCCTCAAGTATAAATTATTTTCTCTTGCATAGACTTGTCATGAGTTTCCCAGAAATATTTTCCATCCATTTGATTGCCTTTCATGAGATCTTTTTCTATAACCACGATTCTATTGCCTTGACTCTAGTCATCATTTCCTCAGACACCATCACTTACCCCAACTGAGTGCCCATCTCAGTCACCAGTCCCCCTTAGAGTAAGTGGCCTTGTCAAATTTTAAGTATGAAAGGTTTACTCTGGCTCATAGTAACAGAAGTCTTACACCATTTCTCCAGTTGCCCTTGTGGCTGCCGTGAGACTGAATGCCTTGGAAGGAGCACGGGAGAGAAAGCTGCTCTCCCAGCGAGAGATGGGAAGATAAGAGAGAAAGGAAAGAGCCAAGAGCCCAGTACCTCCTTCAAAGAAGGCCTTGGTCACCTAACTTCTAAATAGGACCTACGTCAAAAGGTGGCACTCCCTCAAAGAACAGAGCCACAGAGAGCCTTACCTTTAACATACAGGATGCCTGGCTGTGAACCAAAGACTTTCACAAGCATTATTAAACATCAGTGCTATAATTTTTGTACTATGTAAAATACCATCAGTGCGCCTTGTCTTGTATACACAGAAGAAAAGTTCTAACACAACTTTCTGCCTAGAGAGCCTTGCATCTCCTCAATGGAACTTCCACAGAACGCATCTGTACACACGTCAGCAGGGGCAGGGCCATGCTGGAGTGTGCCATCCAGCACCACAGTGTACAGGCACACTTCCACACTTCTACCAAAATTTCACAGTTTCTTTTCATTGTTGTGTTCAAATTACGCCTCACATAAATGTCAGAATTAAAACTCGTATATAATCAAATATAATTGTGAAAAGGAAAGTATGCCAAATTACCACAAAATGTGAAATTGAAATTTATATTCAGTGTGTATGTGTGTGTGTGTGTGTGTGTGTGTGTGCACAAGCACGTGCATATGTGTGATTCTCTGTTTCCTTTTCTCTGGTCACTGCATCCCATTTATTCTTCTGGAAAAACAATAGGAGAACAGTAAATCTATAGGTTTTAATGAGATTTATTTGTATGAATATATATGTTGGTACATGAGTAGTCCTAATATAAAATACCAAACATTTAATGTGGTTGTTCAAAATGAGGAGTTATCTCACTTAAAAAAGAACATTAAAGACAGATAAAATTGCTTTTGAGCTGTGAAAAGTAGCAATTCATACTTAAATATCTTGACTATTGCAAGATAAAAGTTGTTATCTAAGAATCTCGCCTGGGTTTTAAAAGGGTCTGTAATAGAGTTTCCTATCTCTTGTGTAATCCTGTATGCACTGCATTTTGTTACACTTATTATACAAATTGAAATGAATAATAATTTGCAGTTTTACATTCCATGAATATTTTCTAGTCCTCTCCAGTAGTAGTTAATATGCTAACCAACTTTACTGAAAGGCATACAGATGTGGGAGAGCTCTATCTGGGGACTTTAATTATCACCTTGTCAAATTCAAATTATTATCTTGTGACTTCATTTCCATAAAGTATCCCCTTTGCTGTTCCATGACTTAAGATGTGTCTATTTTTTCTTATTTTGTTTGTATCCATTTGGAGTCTTCAAACATTTCAAAGGAGGCAGAACACTGTCAGGTCTCATATTGGATATAGTAATAGTCATGTTTATAAACACCTTATTTTGAGAGAGCAAAGTTGTATAAAATGCATCAAATACTCTTAGGCTCTAAAATAACTCAGAATTCAGATTGGAATCTAATTCAACATGAGCCCCAAGGTCATGGTAAGAAAACAAGTATAGGGTTCACCAGCTCTAATCTGAAAGATCAAGGATGCTGTGTGGTGGTACCATTGTTCTGGATACGGATTCTGGTTTCTCTTCACTTGCTATGTCCAAACTTAGTCCTATTAGTGATGATATTAAAGGCACCATGGACTTTTGTAAGATGGAGTCTAGTGAGAAGAGAGCCATCCGGGCAATGTCCTAGAAAGGGATTTGTGCTAACTCTTCTGGCACTGCTACGTCTGGAGGCTGTCCACTCTCCAGCATCACTATTGCCTTGTAATCATTCTCTCTCAGACAGAAAATGCAATCACATGAGGTCTCTATCAGTTTCATATACCTGAAACCCCAGAGCTCTGATCTTAAGAAACCCAACAAATATATAAAGTGCCAGCTCTGGTGTTGTGTTAAGAGAAGATATGGACTTAAAGAGGAAACTGTTGAGAGAATAGTTTGTTTATTTTGTGGATGCAATACCTGTCAATAAAAAAAAAAATCTGATGGCCTAATGCTTAGACAGAAAAGAAAGTGGGACATCCAGTAAGCAGAAAAGATTCTGGGACAAAGAGGCACAAAAGATTCAGCCAGCACGATGGGAAGAAAACAGACACATGGTACCTGAGCATAGGTAACCAGCCACATGGCAGAATGCAGATTAATATAAATGCATCATTAAGTTATGAGTTAGTCATAGAACTGCCTAGCTATATGGCTAATGTATTTGCTTAATATTTAATGATTCTCATGAGTTGTTATTCCAGGAGCTTCTGGTCAGTAGGAAAAAATGCCCACACAAATAAGGGAGTAGTATATCTCATGAGATGGAACAATGAAGAGCTTCCAAAATAAAAGTATTTGCTACTTTGTCATAACAACAACAGAAGGAAAGTGGAGCCAGTGGGAGACTATGTAACCAGTATGTCCTTTCCCATGGCATTTCATCTAAAGTTGTTACAGTAAGAGGAGGGGTACATGCTAACAGCACACTTGATTTACATAATTGTTAATAAAAGTATAAAACTCAGTATAGAGATAGAATGTTCATCACCTCTTAAAATAATTATTTTTATTTTAAGGGAGGGAGAGAGGGTGGGGTTGGGAGGGAATGAGGGAGGTGGCTACAGCTGGAATACAAAGTGAATAAATTCTAATAAATAAAAAATTAAAAATATTGAAAAAGTGCATCTATGAAAGCTCAACACAGCTTTTGTAAAAGTTAGAAGGACTAATACGACTAATACTTTGTTTTGACTTCCATGAGCTTTCAAAGGCTCCCATTTAAGACATTTGCTGTCATTCCACGGTACCCTCAACACTGTTAAAATGTGTTAACATGTATATTCAAGTATTTCCACAAGCACTACAAATAACAACCTCCATTATCACCTGTCACAGGCCACACACCCCACATGTACAAACTAAGGAATTAAAATAGTGAATGTTTGGCTAATGAGGTGGTGGCGGTGACTTGGTAGCTGAGCTAAGGCTATAATTCCCTCCTTGTTCCCATGAAGAAAATAGCCCCTTCAAGAATCCAGGACAGTAACTGATTTCCTTAGGTAAGATAATATTGAGAAGGGGAGCGTGTCAGATAAAAAATCACTTTATTTAGGAAAATAAAATATCCTTTCTTAGAAACCAAAGTAGTTACCAAAATCACCACTGCAAACCTGGTGTTGCTACCTGAAATTCTTTCCAAAAATGGCCTTAGCTATTAGTACTTCCATTCCATGGAACATGCCAGCAGTCATAAATACAAAATTCAGAAATGGAGCTTGATAAATGACATTATCAGAAATCTCTTTATGTTTAAGATAACAACATAAAAGTTACATTACATAATTTGTTTCTGTTAAACACAAATATTTGTCTTTTGTGGTTTCTATTGACAAACATGTTTATTTCTACATTTAGATTTTATGCTTGCTGAATTACATTTCTCTTTCCTATATTCCTGAACAAAATAAGCTGACTTCCTCACACGTTGTTGGATAAGTTAATATGCAGTTTTCCTTACAAAATGCTTGTAACTGATGCAGCTATAAATAGCATAAGATAAACCAACAGTCACAAGGGACACTCTTGTGACTGATAAGCAGCCAGCTATCCTCCTGTAAAACATATTCCATCTCATTTCATACCTTAAATAAAGTCATTTGATTTTCCTTCTAAAGCAAATCAACTCTGTCAAACCTCATCAAGCAGAACTTTTTTTTTTTATAAATTCATTGCAATGTTCAATCTTCAAATTAGGTACCGTATTACAAATTGTAATCTACCTATCTGGAAAACAAGAGTCAAAGAAAGAAAGGAAAGGAAAGAAGGAAAAGAAAAGAAAAGATAAAATTGATAAAAGAAAAGAAAAGAATAGAAAAGGAAGGAAAAGAAAGACTTTTATTGTATCTTGTTAATCTATGCCCTCATTTTATTGTAATTTTTTTTCCAGACAGGGTTGCTCTGTGTAGCCTCAGCTTTCCTGGACTCACTCTGTAGACCAGGCTGGTCTCAAACTCACAGAAACCTACCTGCCTTGACTGTACTCCACCCCAGCCTACCCCACCCCCCATGCTCCATCCCTGAGTGCTGGGATTGCAGACTTGCACTACCATGCCAGGCTATTGTATCTTTCTTAAACCTGGCAAAGCCACTGAGTCTTTGTTTGAACCCATCAGATGCAGTGAAAATGCCAACAGCTAAACAAACAATTGAACACTTAAGATCAAAATCATTCACTCAGAAACAAGAAGACTTCAAAAGTTCCCAGCCAAAAGTCTTTGACACATGCCTCAAAAATTCTTCCTGTAACCAAATACAGTTTTACAATATTTTGTTCATATATGAAAACTTAAAACTCACTCTTGGTGTGTTAGGTATAGGGTAGAAAGTATTGGTGCCCTGTTGGAAAAGAATCATAACACTAAAAGCTATGACCTGTTTGCAACGCACTTCTGATGCTGTGAAATGAGGCTCAGACTTTTAAGTTGCTGCAATTTCCTGCAGGAAGTAGGGCCAAAGGGGTGAGGTAGAGAGTGTGATTTTCTTAATTTAATTTAGCCTCTGTAGGCTTTGGAAATATTTATCTTTAATGGCATCAGAAACTAATAATTACTACAAATGTGTGCACATGCAGCTGAGATAAATAAAAACAGCTGTGGATGCGACTGAATGTGCAAAAATAATAGAGCTGTCACCTGTGACTATTTTAAATTAAAGCTTTGCTAAGTGCAGTCCTTTGTAAATCCAAGCCAAGTGCTACTTTGAGGGCACAATGCTGCAGCGACAACACTGAAGTGTTTAGCCCACATTCTGTGCCTTGAGAGCTGCAGGTTGCCCAGACCCTGTGCTCTTCTGAGGACCTATTGATTTCTGCCAAGTGACAAGCAACCAAGCATATAAAACTGGTAGCAGACACACCGTGGAGTCATTCCTGCTAATTCTCCCCCCAGGGTTTTTGTTGGTAAGGAAACCATTGAATTTGCCTTGCTTAGGTGGATTTTCAACAGTGATGGCTTTAAAGGAGAGTTTACATCCTAGGCAGGAGGAGAAGAAACCAAAATTCAATTGAATGAAAGTAAGTGGAAAAAAAAAAACTTCTCAAGTAAAAAAAACCAAAAAAAAAAAAAAAAAAAAAAAAAAAAAAAAATTGTTGCCCTGGGTTGTGTTTGGTTTAAAGTGGTTTAGGGCAAATGAAGGACAGAAAAGGGTACAAAAATAGTCCATATATATGATGCATGAAGTAAGAAAGACTATATAGTAAGTGAATGATGAGAAATGTATAGAACAATACACTCTGTTTGCATGCAGAAACGCTTTTCATTTAAGTGTTTGATGGTAATTCTAATGCAACTAGCAGTGTTTTTAAACTTACTTATGAGGGATAAAAATCATGAAAATGTATTTTCGATGATTCAATGCCTGTGATTTTGTGGAAATACTAAAGTTACTTAAATTCAAAGGACTAGTCTCTAGTAAAAATGTGAAGATTGTAATAAATAATATTAGCGATAAATACATTATGTATGTCCATGCATGTCTCTGAAATAGAAATAAATTTTCCAATTAAAAACATTCAAGGTGTTTTAAATGTTTTTAGTTGTCTTAGTTCTCAGTTCCCTTCCCCACACCATGCTTTCTGTGTTTCCTAGAGTCTGGGAGATAAATGTGGCTGTTTGTCTCAGAAAAGGGCAACATGCCATCCATGTGTAAGAAGGAACTGCTACTAAAATATGACAAAAGTTAACTATTGCCTTCTTACCTGTGCAATAATTTAGATGTTTCCTTTATCAAGATGCATATTTGTGGAATGGACATTGTGTGGTGGCTGATCTCTCTCTTCCACTGTACAAAGCGACTGGGCTACAGAGAACTCACCTTCCTCAACACAAACCAGCTATGAAGAAGCAAAACTTAGCTTTAAAAGCCCTCGCCAGTGACATTTCTGTTACTGCCTGCAAGCAAGGGAAATATGATGTTCAGCTTGCAGCCTTGAGCAGCTGGGACATCTTTTTACCAGAACCGGAAGAAGGGGACATTCTATGACAACCCGTGCTCCAGGTTATAGTCTCTGAGGGGGTAGCTGATAATGTTCTTAATGATTCTTATGGACTCTCTGAAATGAAAGTCGCCCTAGAAATCATTGCTACCAATCTCTGTGGATGGTACCTGGTCATAACAAATGTGTCCTCTGAACAAACTGAAATGCCTCCCCTCACACAAAGGAGGTGGAATCTATTTGCTATTGAATGCCATTCTTACTCCACTGAACTGATTGTTACCATGGCTTTGCAGGGACAGACTACATTAGAAAGAAAAGGTTAAAACCCCTCCAGAGAACCTTAAAACCTCATCTATATTAAAGTTATAAATGCACACTTAAAAGTGCAATGTTTTCTGAGCTTTCTTTACACTGGCTTCACTCGGGGTGCCCACTCACCCCTGAGTCATCCCTCCTTGCACTGCTTCCCTCCTCCCCTACGTGCTTGCTTGTGCTCAGCTTGATTTCCCCACTCAGAACCCTTCCCCAGGAATGGTGCTACAGACGATGGACTGGGGTTTCCCACATCAGTTCACTTAATTTAGGCAGTACACAACAGACACGCCCAGCAGCCAACCTAATGCAGACAATTGCTGTCAAGGCTGTCTTTATAGATGATTATGTCAAGGTGACAATTAAAGCTAACCATCACAATCGTGAAATCAAAAGAAAAGTGAAATGGATCAGTACATCTCTGGCAGGCTCTTTATAATTAATCCTTTAAATTCTATCAGCTAAAGTTACTTGATACATACTGTTTTCCTAAATTATTGAACAGAGGCAAAGTATTCAGTAAGATGTGCAGTCTCGTCAAGGCTTCCCTGTTATCCACTGGGATGAGATTGGTACCCACATGCTGTAAGATCCACATTATTCATGTCAGTTCCTTCCTGGGGTGGGCCCATCACTGAACCTCTGCTACAGACCATTCAGTGCACAACCATTTTCTTTTTTTAATAATTTTTATTCTTGTATATTAATCACAGGCTATTTACTTTGTATCCCAGCCATAGCTCCCTCCCTCATCTCCTCCCTGCCCCTTTCCAAGTCCACTGATGGGGGGACTTCCCCTTCTATCTGACCCTAGCCTATAAGGTCTCATCAGGACTGTCTTCAGTGTCCTCCTCCTCTGTGGTCTAGCAAGGCTGCTTCTCCCTCAGGGTGTGTGTGTGTGTGTCAAAGAGCCAGCCATTGAGTTCATGTCTGAAATAGTCCTTGTTCCCTTTACTAGGGAACCCAATTGGATACTGAGTTACCATGGGCTACATCCAAGCAGCAATCTATTTTAAAAAAGGGGGGTACGGAGCTAAATAGAGAAATCTCTGTAGAAGAATGTAGAATGGCAGAGAAACACTTAAAGAGATGCTCAACATCCTTAGCCATCAGAGAGACACATATCAAAACGATCCTGAGATTTCACCTTACCCCTATCAGAATGGCTAAGATCAAAAACTCAAGTGACAACACATGCTGGAGAGGTTGTAAAGAAAGGGGAACTCTCCTCCATTGCTGGTGGGAATGTAAACTGGTACAACTGCTTTGGAAATCAATCTGGCACTTTCTCAGACAATTAGGAATACTGCTTCCTCAAGATCCAGCTATAGCACTCCTAGGCACATATCCAAAAGATGTTCAAATACACAAGGACATTTGCTCAACCATGTTTGTAGCAGCTTTATTTGTAATAGCTAGAACCTGGAAACAACCCAGATGTCCATTACCAGAGGAATGGATACAAAAATTGTGGTATTTTACACAATGGAATACTACTCAGCAATTGAAAACAAGGAAATCATGAAATTTACAGGCAAATGGTAGGATCTGGAAAAAATCATCTGAGTGAGGTATCCCAGGAGCAGAAAGTCACACACGGTATATACTCACTTTTAAGTGAGTACTAGACCTATAAGATAGAATAAACATACTAAAATCTGTACACCTAAAGAAGCTAAACGAAGAAGGGCAAGATGGCAGCACCGGGACAACTCTTGTTCTGACAAGCAGCACACAGTGAGCAGCAATCAGACTCCCGGCTATAAAACACAATTGATTGTGTTTCTCTGGTGAGAGGATACCCCACGGTGGGGGATTCAATCAGCTTTAACTCACCACGCTAAACCTAGGAAGATATCCTGGTTCCACCAGGCGTTTGATCGCCAGCCCAGAGCCACAGGCCAGTGTGATCTGGTCACTATCTCAGACTGAACTGTGGGCACCACAACATCAGAGACTGGAATTTACAGTTGAGAGATAACCCCATGGTGCAGGAAACGATTGGGACCGATCTTAGGTCACCCAGACATCCCCTAGAAAAGACTCAGGCTAGGCGGGCGCCCCAGGAGCCAGCCCAGAGCCAGAGACAGGGACCCAGGCGCCAGCACAGAGCCCTACTTGCGAGCCTGGTTCGCCGCCCCAGATAGAACTGTAGGCCCCAGGGCACTATAGACTGGGTTTCCCTGTCGGGTGCAAACCCACAGGGAAGGGAACAGCTGGTCTGATCTCAGAGCACTCAGCTGATACCACCACCCTGAATAGGTCTGGGGAAGTTACCCAGTTTCGGGAGATGCCCAGGCACCCAATCCCCAGAAAGGCAGAAAGGCAGAGCCATGTAAGTCTGTGCCTGCAGGTTCTACTTGCCATCACAGACAGAAAGGCTATCCCCAAAGCAAAGACTGGGTGTCCCTGTCAGGAGGAAACCCCACAGCGGGGGATCATAAGGTCTAATGCTCAGGACACCCAGCGCCAAAAGACTTTCTGGATTTATGCAGACTCTAGGCTCTAACCTTCTACTACAGGCAGGAGCGCTGTGCTCATCTGCCATTATTGAGTACCGACAGGGCACTGGGGCACACAGCTGCATACTCAGACCTACAAAAGCCAGAGAGCCATTACAGCAGCTCTCAGATACTGTGCCAAGGATGCACCAGTTATCCCTAGCTAGACTGACAAAACTGTGGGAATTGCTGGTTCTTCAAGAGGGCTATACCCAAAAATTACACCTTAAGAGCAACAGCTGATGCTCACTAAATTCAGAGCATGAAACCCAACAGCAGGGCAGCCATCACCAGGACCTCTCCTGATGAGAGGAGAGCCTTCCTGAACACCACAGTTACCATACAGGTCCATACACCTGAAGTGAAGTGTGACAATTCCTGAGAAGCACCACTATTCAGTTGACCATACCCAAAAAGAAGAGGAGAACTTCAGAACCCCGCCAAGTGGATTCTCCCACTCCAGGACTCAGCAGGCACCAGAAATTAACAGACAACACCTGAGACAGAGAGATGGGTAGAGGCCAGCGAAAAAGCACAACCAACAAAAAGCAAAACAATATGGTATCCCCAGAACCCAGTTATCCAGGGGCAAGTAGCCCTGGACACCTTAACATAAGTTAAATTCAAGAAGATGACCTTACATCTATGCTTATGAAGAGGTTAATGGAGGAAGTAAATAAAATGTGTAAAGAATTAGGAGAAGATATAATAAAACAGATTATGGTCATCCGTAAAGAAATACAGGAAGATGCAG
>REGO01000741.1:22477-50214 GCA_010120015.1 Rhombomys opimus | reverse complement strand
AGAAAACACAGCTACTCCTGAGGAGACCTAATTGACTAGGATCAGAAGGAAGGAAAAGAAGTCCTCCCCTATCAGTGGACTTGGGGAGGGGCATGCATGCAGAGGGTGGAAGAAGGGAGGGATTGGGATGGGAGGAGGGAGAGAACCCCAGGGGGGGATACAAAGTGAATAAAGTGTAATTAATAAAGAAAATAAAAGAAGCTAAATGAGAAAAAGGACAAAGGGTAAGATGATCAATCCTCACTTAAAAAATCAAATGGGATGGACATTGGAAGTAGGAGAAAACAGGGAACAGGACAATAGCCTTATAGAGGGCCTCTGAAAGACTCTACCTAGCAGTGTATCAAAGCAGATGCCAAGACTCCTAACTAAATCATAGGCAGAGTGCAGGGGATCATATGAAAGAAGAGGGAGTGAGTATGACCTGGACAGGACAGGAGTTCCACGAGGACCAAATATATCAGGGCACAAGGATCTTCTATGAGACTGTTTCTCCAACCAAGGACCATGTATGGATAACCTAGAGCCTGCACAGCTATTTTCTAATAGTCAAGAGGCTGGCATGGCTTGTGAAGTAGCTTCACCTGCTGGATCCTGAGGAAGCACTATTCCTATTTGTCTGAGAAAGCACCATTTTGATTTCCAGAGTGGTTTTACAAGTTTATATTCCCACCAGCAGTGGAGGAGGGTTCCCTTTTCTCCACATCCTCTCCAGCATGTGTTGTCACTTGAGTTTTTGGTCTTAGCTGTTCTGATGGGTGTAAGGTGTGATCTCATCATCATTTTGACTTGAATTTCTCTCATGACTAAGTACTTTAGCATTTCTTTAAGTGCTTCTTCACCATTCGAGATTCCTATGTCAAAAATTCTCTCTTTAGTTCTGTATCCCATTTTTTACTTGGATTATTTGTTTTGTTAGTGTTTAATTTCTTGAGTCCTTTATATATTCTGGATATTAGCCCTTTGTCAGATATAGGATTGATGAAGATCTTTTCCCAATCTGTATAATTACATTTAATTCTATTGACAGTGACCTTTCGCTTTACAGAAGTTTTCTGTTTCAAGTGGTCCCAATCATTAACTGTATATCAGGTCACTCTTCTAATTAAGCTTTCTAATTAGGTGCACATGAGAAATTGGACTAGTAGGGATTAGTTGTGAGACAGATCTTAAAATATATAAATTGTTGTTCAAAGGTAGTACTAGGTAAAAATCTAATCAGTGGGGTTGGTCTTTAGGTAACTTACGATAGTTATAAGAAAGATGTGTATTAATATGTAGCAAAATAGTCTTTGAATACAATGCCTTAAGAGGAGGTTGTATAAGGAAAACTGCAATTTTAAAACATTTCTGAGAGAACCAAAAATATTCATTGGGCATTTTTGTTTTATACATTTTTGGAACCTATAGCATTATAAACTAGTCAGAGTATTTATCTTGTTTTCAAGTGTGAAGTCTGAGAAAACATAACTAATACTGTTTTCTGGTCTTATGAGAATAGGAGATTAGAAAGGAATATACTTTAAATGTAGTAAACAGCACAAACCTATGGAAGTGTGTTTGGATCTAAGCTATGGGCTTTGCTTCCGTAGGAACTTCCACATTGATTTTTATTTCTCCATCTGAAAAACGGGAGCAACAGTGTGGTCTCAGTGCTGCTTCAGTCATTCCCCAACAACATGCAAGCCCAGGGAAGGGCTTATTGACTCGTGAACCTAAGATCTAGCTTTCCTCAAACCAAGGCAACGTATCTATTGATGAGAAAAGAGCATCAGCATTTTTTTTTTTTTGTCTCTCAAATGTTTGCCTACTAGATTCTCTTGAGAGCTTGGTATATAATGTTCTCCAGAGAAAACCTCTAACAACACACCCTTGTTGTGTGTAAGGCTCCTACAGAAAAGGAGCAACCACGTGCATGCTCATTTGGGGCTGTGATTATCCAGTGAGTCCGCATTCTCTTTGCCTGTGGGTGATACTCACATCAGTGAGCAGAATCCTCACCCATGAACCTCACATCAGACTGCCGTGCAGCTGCTCAGATGGTGCAGTGGTACTCATATAACCATTGCATATTTCCAATACGAGCTCAGTATTTATTATGGTTTTCTCATGGTTATGGCCAAGCAAAACCGAAAAAAAAAAAAAAAAAAAGTTTAGAAAACCGAAAAAAAAAAAAAAAAACAATAAGAGGCAGGAAAGTTTTATGGTGATTAATGGGTCTGGTGATATAGTCACACATGACAGCACGACTAATTCATTTGAGAAAATCAGGAAGCAGAGAGGGGAGAAAACCCAGCAATTGGCTGCCTTTCTTTTCCGTTTCCTCTTTTGTTCACACTAGAACGCCAGCCCACTAGACACAGAGGCACCCATTCGGAGGGGCTTTTCTCCACTCAGTGTATCCTTTCTGGATATGTCCTCATTAATTCATGTATGCTTCCTTGATGCCATTGGCAACTTTCATCCAATTAAATTGATAAGCAACATTGAGCACTATACTCTGCTATCCCCTCAGGAAGTATTCTGCTCAAACCTTCTATCTCCGTTATAAAGAGAAGTATGAGAAGCCCTGATCTGAATATGTTTATACCCACGATGCCTAAGAGAGTGAGTAATGTGTGGCATCCGTTTATCCCATGCTCCTTGGCATTAGTTGAAAGTTGTTGTTCCTCAAAATGGAACCTTGATCAGCCTGATACATTTTAAAAATTGGTCTGGGACTGAGGTTGTCTATGAGCAACCAATAGCAGCAGGTTTTGGCATAAAGTAAGCAAAGATGGAGAACTTTGCTCTCCTTTAGTGGCATAACTGGAGACCATGAGAATGAGAGTCTGTGGAACACAGCCTTATATATGCTACGAAACCTCTCAGGACAAGAGGATGCGTGCAGTCATGATAAATCCATTCATAAAGTTCCAGTGTTCTAACTGCCATAGCAGCCTTCAAAGATGAGTTGAAAATTTGAAACATCCCAGAAGATCTTAGAATCCTAGGTTTCTGGTAATGTCTTTCCACTAACAGCAATATATCTTGAGATAAATTACATAATTTATTGAGTTCCCAGTTCTCACTCATAATGAAAGTAAAACTATCTTCCCTGAGTCATTCATAGGAACAATGTAAAGAGAAAATGACTATATAAAGCTTGAAAAGTAATGAGCTGAAAATAAATAATTACCATTGTTATTGTTTATATTATTTATATTCTGAAAGAATGTAATCAGTGTGGTACATAAATCAGATTCTTCTTGTTACTAAATATATTGCTAAGATGATTCCCCATCTAAAATACACATCAAGATTGTAATTCACAACCGTCAAAACCTATTTTTACATCTCAGGTTTTATGTATTTAAGGTCTGATCAGCATGAAAATTCCCTGCTGACAGGTTAGCAGAGTTGATAATACCTGACCATTCAGGTGCCTGGTACCAAACGTAGTGAAAAGAACATTTTGCTGTTATTGTTGTTGCTGTTCCAGATGGAGATGGATAAACTTTCATTATACTTTGTAATAAGAAGATGCAGAGGACAAAGCCAGTGGATTTCTAAATAAATCTGAAGGTAAATGGCAAGAGTTTATTTTACAGTAGTTGGTTGACGAGTCCAAGTCCTTCATCATGAAGGCAATGGTCTTGTAGCAATCTTTTTCATGTTGATAGAGCCTTCAAAGTCGAGACAGCTTGGCTGAAAATCAAGTTTGTTTTTACTGTTTTTCTTCAATTCCTTTTCTTTGGAGAATCTCTATGAAATGTTTCCGGATCTGGAGTCCAGGACTTACAGGTCCATATGCACCATCCATTCAATAAACCTGTACAACAGTGTTTAGGCGTTTGGCTTTTACCAATGAAAGCAAAGCTTCACCCAAAATTTTAAAGAGCGTATTTCCCCCCAAAAAAATCGCCCTATATTTTTACAAGCATGTTTGCTTTTGAAACTCCACATATATGGGCTCATCTGTATTGTCCTGTTTTAGGCTTACTTCACTAGGTATATGTCCCTGGGGCTCATTTTTACTGTTGTTGCACTTGGGAATGTAAATAAAATGTGAGCTTGCTGCTCCGCAGGTACAAAGGGTCAGTTATATAAAGACTTTCTAGAGATTTGTTGGGTCGCATGACTCACAGACCTCACATCCTGTTTCTGAAAGTGCAAGAAGGTCATGCTGTGTATACCTCTCTCAGTGATAATGAGGAATAAAATCCATCTCTTGAACTAGTTTATTTTATTAAAGCTATACTCAAAGACCATGAACAAATACGCGATAATATTCAGCAGACATATGCTTGTGGAGATGCTATAATGCCACAGAAGGATGTAAACAATTCCTCATGTGCACATCACCAGGTGCCCAAAGGAGACTGTGCTTGGACAGAAGACACAATGTAAATAAACAGGAAGATTGCTAGCCACCTTCTTCCCTGTGAGGCCATTTTCTCCGCATAGGGATTAAAGGGCTTTCCCCACATTCAGCTGTGACATTTCAGACTTTCATTGGAAGACATGTGCACATTTGTTTTGTCAATTAAGTAAATCGATGATTTTCCCCTCACCATTCCATGACAGAAAGAATATAAATATAGTTACCCCCTGCATTGGAGCACACTGCATATCCCCACTGAGGCTCACTTACCTTCATGCACGACCATGGGTGAGCCTCAGGCTCTCATCCAGCTGCTCTTTCCAAGGCAGCACAAGCAAAGAAGCATGCGGGGGGGGGGGGGGCGCAGTACTAGAAGCAGCACCTTTGTCTTCTTCAGTTTGGCTGTTACCTGATCATTCTTTCTTTCTTTCTCTTCTTTGTCTTGTTTCTCCCCATTCCACTTCTTCTCTCTTCTACTTCTCCCCTTCTCTTTCATCCTCTTCCTTTTTCTTGAGGGTTGGATATAATGTGTTTTAACCATTTTCATTCTCCTCCACTAGCTCCTCTTAAACCTACCCTCTTCTGTTCCCACTCAACTTTGAGTCTTTTTATAAATATTTTTGGGCTGTCTTAAATATTTTTAAGACATTAAACCCTATATTTTTACTGTTCTAAGAAATTTGGTGGAGGTTGGGTGGGAGTTATTTGGCTTGTATATCCTGAAACAGAGTCCATTGACCCATTGATAAATGTCAAGGCAGGAACTCAAACTTGGAACAAACCTGGAGGCAGAGACCATGGAGGAGCAGTGTTTACTGACTTGCTCCTTTTGGCTTGTTCAGTCTCTTTCCTTATATCACCAAGCTCCATGAGCCAGGGATGGAAATTCCCACCATGGGATGGGCTTTTTGTTAATCATTAATTAAGAAAATGTCTTGCAGGCTTGCCTACACCCAACTCATGGAGGCAAATTCTGTTTCCTTCCCTCAGATGATTGTAGCCTGTCTCAATTTGACATCAAACTATCCAAAATAAGAACAATTTATATTTCTCAAACATTCTCAGATGTGTCCAAATATTCTTGGATGGATGGTCAACTTAAAAATGGCTGTACTCTAAGAAAACTGTGCCTGCATTTCCTAGCAGCTAACAATTGCAAATAATATCTGGGCTAAGTATTAGACAGTGTGCCTAAACTTCCCTTCTTTATGCTAATATTTAATTTCTCTAAGCTATCATTGTGGACTTCCTTAAAATTTCTGAACTCCCTCAAGTTTTTTCAATAAAATTATTTTCTACTAATTTTGGCCCATGATAATTTTACTGTTTGGAATTAAGAATGTGTTTGAACAGAATTATGCTTGTTCCTCAGCAATTAGTATTGATTGTAGGGGATTCTTTTTCTTCCTCTGGTATAGGACTGGTGTAACATCCTAACTCAGGCATTTCCTGACACACTGTGAGGGAAAAGGACCTGCATGTTCATCAAAGACGGCCTCCTGCTCTTTTGCTGTGTCTTAGAGAATACTTGGCATGTACTAATTGATTATTAAGTGTTAGCTAGGATTATTTGCAAATTGTGTGCAATTTTGAAGAGCCATACCTTCAATAATACCTTCTAGTGAATGGCATAAACCCAGAAACTAACTATACCTCAGTTTTTTGGTTTTTTTCCCAACATAGTCCCCATAATTACCAATCTTGCATGTTTGGGAAAGACTTGAATTTATATCCCTAATGGCATGGAGACTGCAGCATGATGCAGAGTTCTGGCATCTTGACCAGAAATCATGAAGCACGAAGAAGAAACGAGAAATGCTGTGAAGTTTTAAATTGTCAGTGTAGGCTGCTGTGATAGACTTACAGCTACAAGACCACATTTCCTGAACCTATTCATATAGTTGCCACCAACTGAAAATCAAGCACTCACATGTCCAAGACTATGGGTGATATTTAATATTTAAACTTCTACAGCGGCTATAACAATGACCCAAAACAACAAAGAATATTGGTTTAAGTTATAGGCTTGGATGGGCAACATAATGTTTTTTTTATTCCCTTGACTATATTATTTTTTTAGTTTATTTTTTATTTATTACAATTTATTCACTTTATATCCCAGTGGTAGTCCCTTTTCTTGTCTACTCCCAATCCTGCCCTCCTTCCCTTGTCTCCTCCCATGATCCTTCCCTAGTCCATTGATAAGGGAAATCCTCTTCTCTTTCCATCTGACCCTAGCCTATCAGGTCTCATTAGGACTGGCTGCATTGTCTTCCTCTGTGGCCTGGTAAGGCTGCTCCCCTCTCTGATCAAAGAGCCAACCCATTAGTTTATGTCATAGACAGTCCTTGCTCCCCTTACTAGGGTATCCACTATCATGGGTTCTAGGTTATCTCCATGCATGGTCCTTGGTTGGAGTATCAGTCTCAGAAAAGACCCCTGGGCCCAGATTTTTTGTTTCTGTAGCTTTTCTTGTAGAGCTTCTGTCCCCTCCAGGTCTTTCTGTTTCCCGCTTCTTTCATAAGATTCCCTATACTCTGCCCAAAGTTTGGCTATGTGTCTCAGCATCTGCTTTAATACCCTGCTGGGTAGAGTCTTTCAGAGGCCCTCTGTGGTTAGGCTCCTGTCCTGTTCCCTGTTTTATCCCTTCATAATAATAAGCTTTTATAAACCACTTTTCAAATATACCTGTTAAAAACATTTTAAATAATCACTCTAATTTTACTAACATTCAAGAGGCCACATTTTATCTTTGCTTCAGTACTTCAAGCATTCTGTGGTTTCCTTAAAACCAAACAGACAAAAAAAAAAAGTTAACATGTAGATAGAGTGAGGGTTCATTCCTAATAACACAAGGTCAATTTCTTGTTAGAATTTCAGATTTTCATTTTCTAGGGCTGAACTACAAGCAAGTGAAATTTCAATGTGCAAACTTTTCTTTATTTCCATGTTCATGATATCGCGAACTTCCTGTAGAAGCTAAGCTGGAAGGTGGTAACCTTCAAAGAGATTGACAAAGAAAGGCCTTGGTGCTTTTGAAGTGCCTCAGTCGGAAGTTTCCCTGGTGGTCAGAGGGGTAAGTGCTCTCTCAGAAGCAGCCTTGTAGGAGTAGCGGGCTGGGGCAAAGGCCACCCAGATATTCTCTCTCTTGATCCCAGCCCTGCCACAGCACATGAAAGAGAAAAGGTTGCCCAGTGCCCTGCAGAGCTTCCCCGCCTGTGGTAGCCAGGGCCTATTCAGTCCCATGCAGCTCATGGAAAATACAGTATTACTTATGCATAATTTACACTAGGTCTGTCCACTGCTGCTACCACTTGAAGTGTTTCTCCTTCCTTGCTTTATCGGTCATTTATTCAGCTTAATGTCCTCATTCTTTGATAAAGGCAGAAATGTATATTTATTCACTGAGGAGACTGAAGTCAAAGCTTAAATTAAAAAATTGCAATTTTTGATAATCTGTCCCATTGTTAAAAGTACCCTCAGTGTTCAATTATGCATACTTATAATTATGTATTGCACTACTCTCTGTGTAGACATTCTGTAGCCTCAATTAAATATTATAACTACTTAATGAACAGCAACGGGTTTTTTTAAGTTGGTAATTATAGCCATAACCTGGAATTGAAACTCTCAATTCACTCTCAGACTGCTTAATAAGTCAGAAAATTAAATGGCTGTGGCCACTTTGCTTCAGAAAGAACTTTCCACAAGAGAAGTACCATTGGAGAAAATTTTAAAAACCATTACATTTGTTTTGGTGGGAACATGTGTGGTTTCCTTCTTTCCCTTACCTTGTTGCTGTAAAGTGCTGAGGGTTTAAAATTGTCACCTGCCCACTTTTTGTTGTTATTGTGTGAAAACTTAAAAGCACTCCTCCTCTATGATCTTTTGAGATTTTAGAATTGATGGAACAAAAATTAACTGGATTATGTTCTTCATAGAAATATTTAAGTAATTAAATTAAGCTTGAACTCAGGACTAAAGCTCCTTGAAATTAAGAGGAAATCAGGTATCAATGAGATTTTATCTTTTATTTTTCTAATGATGAACATATAGTGGCTTAAGCTTACCACATTGTTATTTTGCAGAAGAAAGGAAAAATACTTAAGGATTTTTTTTCTCTATAGCAGCCTCATCAAAATAAAGCTGCTTAGAAAGTTTCATACCATGCCAAGGTTAGAATTAATGTAAAAACATATGTTATCCATCCTAGAACCCATGCCTAATTCACTCAAAAGTTAAACACATACATTTGAATCATAAAATCTCTGTATATGTAAAGGTAATTCAAGGTTAAAGTCATCTTGAGGAAAACTCCTCCAAAACCGAATCACCTGTGTAATTAACAAGGCCTTTGAACTGTGCATGTGTCTGCGTCACTGCCAGGATTTTCATTGAAATGAAAGGTCTAAACTCCTGTGAATCTCTGCCATCTTGAAAACTGAGAAAAAGTGCAGTGTTTCTCAAACATTAAACCAAGTGCATCTATGCCAACAGAACAGAATCATCACATCTTTAATTTCTTATGCTGCTGATCTCATGTTTGCTGAATGACAAATTTATGAGTATGTTTATATTTCTTTTCCTTTGCTACCCCCACACACAGATGATAGAGCTCCTCACCTATGTTTCCCTGGAGTATGGTCCATGTTTCTAAAGATGACCTTCATGGCCTTGAAATCATGATTTTTATGTCTAACCCCATATCTCATGTTAAAGTCCATTTTTCCTTTATTTTCTAATTGGTTAGAAGGACTCTCATTGCATGACTTATATTTCTGATAGACTCAGAATATGCCTCTGTTCACTGCTTCTACTACTCTGTCTTTTTATTTTTGTCCTTTACTTTTCTCAGTTATGAAGCTGTTGGATTTTATCGAGATTTTCCCACCAACTGAGTTAGCATTCATTTTCTAGGGGAACTTAAAATTATAACATTAGTTCTGATGGTTATGATAGAACTCAAGTATCATTTAAAGGAAACAAAATGCAAAGGAAATGAAAAATGAGATGAGGCATTATATGGGAACTCAGGGAAGTCCCTGAGTAAGATATAGGGATCATATTCTTTCTTCAGGCATTAAAAAATCTTAAAGACACAAAGAGAGCAAACAAGCCCAACCTTCTGGAGAAATAAGGTCAAGAGACAGTATTTCTATAAGGATGCTGAGTGCCTTTCTTGCCTAGTGATCAATTTAAATGTTCTCAAGTGTAATTTTTACAGCAGGCATTGAGAATGATGAAATAGTTTGGGGAAAATTTAACATCAGCATGGACCTCCATCCCAAACCTGATGTAACAGTTCTTACATTCCTTGACTAAACCATAATAACAGAATTACCTTTGTTAGGCATGAGACTATTGGGGTGAAATTCTCTTATGAACTGTAGACATACAAAATATCATATAATTAATAATAAATGCTATCAATGGAACTAGACCTTGAACCTGTCTGTATTTTAAAATCTGGGATGTTTGAATCTAAGCCAAAGATGACTTATTTCCTTCAAGCTTCAGGTGGATGTGTATGCATTCCAGATTAAATGGTTTATTACACAAGGAGAGTAAACTTCATGCCAAGCTCTGTTGATAATCAAATTTCAAAAGAACACACTTGTCTGAAGAGGCACACGTTGAAAAATTTTAGCAAGATACTTGCAACAGTGACTATAACTAACTATTCATAAGAAAAGTCAAAAGGTCAATTTCTTTACCGAAAGAGAAAACATGACAATAATTTAAAAACAATATTCAGTATGTTCCTTATAAGAACTTAAAAGTAAAGTCAAGAGCATAGTGAACAGCATAACAAATAGAGAGGGGAATAGAATGTCCTGCAAATGAAACAAATGTGGAGGATGAATGAAAGAGTTCTGCAAAGAAGACAAGACAATAGTAGCCCTGTCCTGTTCCTAGCCAAAGAAATTACCTAGTCTAATAGGATTTGACATACCTCAGTGAGATGCCCTGGCCTTTCATTTCCCCGCTTCCTGTCTCTCCCACCTCCACCATACAGAATGTGTTCAGTGGGTTAAAGTGGTTGGAACTCAACTATATTTACTTAAATCTCACTTTCAATGAGTTTTTATATGTGCAAGTTAGAATGCTTTAATTTAATAAATTAATATTTAAACTCTGAGCCAAACATCCATCTTTCTTAACATCAGAACATTGTCACAGTCCTTTGACTCCTAATCTGATTCAATGATCTTCAGTTCATGTAGCCTTAGAAGTGAGTTAAGATTCAATCAGATATGCACCCCTCCTGACCTGTGAAACCCAGCCTCTGAGGGGGACAACCTTATTGTCAGTTTTATGCCCAATGGGCCACTTCACTCTCATGTAACAAAAAGTGCTAAGGAGACATGAAATCACACATGAAATCTCTTTATCATTACTATGCGTGGATTATGGTCTCACACACCACAAAACTTCTGCTCAAAAGTCTTCTCTGAAGCGTGTTCCCCACAGTGAGCACGAAGCCTATGGCAGGGCAACTTCTTAGGGCTCCAAGCTCTCTTTGTCCCTCTTCTACAAAGCAAACTGAGGCATGATCATAGGCAATGGTTTTTATATTATCACATTTTTATATTTGAATTGCATACCCAATTTACCAACCCCAAGATAACCCCATATGCTAATTTTTCTAATCCTGTGTGTGTATGTGTGAGACCTTGTTTGAGAATAGGGACTTTTTACATATGATCAAATCAAGTTGAGGTCTAATTCGCTTTGACTGGGTTCATTTGATTGGTATCCTTTCACCAATAGGTAGACCCTGAACACAGAAGAAAGTCCATGGAAGGACAGAATCTAGATATGATTAACGAATATACAAGCCAACCTGCCAATGATCCAGAGATGAGGAAGCTTCTGTCTGCAGACATTTTAGAAAGAACCCTTGCCATAAACACCTGATGTCTCACTTCAGACTCTATAAAGTAAGAGACTGGTTTCCTATTCTGTAGGCCACAGCACTGGTGCCAACTTATAATGACTGTGGTAGTTTGAATGAGAATAGCCCCATAGCCTCATATATTTTAATTCTTAGTCCCCACTTAATGAAACTATTTAAGAAGGACTGGGGTGTGGATGAGAGAGCTTGCTGAAACTGATGTGGCCTTGTTGCAGGACTTGTGTCACTGGAGATGTTTTGAGGTTTCAAAAGCCTATGCCATGCTCAGTCTCTGTCTCTGTCTCTCACTCTCGCTGTCTCTCTTTATGCCCACTGCCTGTGGGTTTGTGTATCAGGAGGCACATCTCTTAGCTGCACCTGCAACACCATGCCTGTCTACTTCCCACCTGATGATCATGAACTAACAGTCTGAATTGTAGGTTCCCAAATAAAGGCTTTGTTTTATAAGAGTTACCTTGGTCATGGTAACAAAGACGGCTTCCTAACAATCGCATGCATGAGCAGCAAGCTGATGGTGACACGGGTTTTGCAGAATCAAAACATTATCACCTGGTTAAAAAATATCACACAAATGCCATTTCTTTTTTAGATTTATTTATTTCATTTAGGTGTGAGGGCTTCATCTGCATGTACACGTGCACGCCAAAAGAAGGCATTAGATCACATTATAGACGGTTGTGAGCCACCATGTGGTTGCTGGGAATTGAACTCAGGACCTCTGGAAGAGCAGCCAGTGTTCTTAACTGCTGAGCTATCTCACCAGCCCCCTAAATATCATTCTTTATCAAAGTAAAAACAAATCCATTCACCTAGTTATAATAAACAAATCCCTCCCTCATCCCTATATCCCACTGGGAATCAGGAAGGCTTCAGACTGCCTTTATGCCTGAAGATCTAAACCATTCTACATTCATCTTCATTTATTGGTTTTGAAATTATAATCATTAGCCTCCCCAACAGTGGCAAGATGTGGATTAAAAACCACCAATAATTTTTGGAACTTCTCATCAGTATTCCCTCATGCCAATATTAACGCTAATCTTCTATGAACTGTAGGTGACAGGATTTACTAAAACCATAACTTAAAAAAAGATGTGTTTGTATACCACAGGCTGGAATTTCCAATATAGAACTGTATATCCTTCGAGATGAGCCAAGAAAGAACCCTGGGTCAGTGCTCCCTGACAGTTATAGACATGAGTCAATCGCACTGGCGCACAGTATTTTAAGGCTCTGAAGACTGGGTGTAAATAATTTGCAGAATCCTGAGAATGTGCTAACTTCTGGATAGAACAATTCAAGCAGCCTGCACAGAAAGAGTCTTAATCCAGCCCCCCCTCCCAGCATCTTGACTCTTGTCAGTAACCCTCCCAAATGAAAATAATGTGAATATAGATGTGCAATGTCAGCTGAAAATCCAGCTAAAAAAACAGATCGCAGAACGTCATTTACTTTAGGAGGAGACTGTTTAACTACTTAAAGCATAGATAGAAAGAGCTACATTCAGCCAATGGGCTGCAGGTGAGGAGTCTACAAATGAGGAGTCATTGCCTGATGAGAAAGGGTGCGTGCATTGTATGATGATTTTTAAAAGTTATGACCAGGCATAGTTCAAGGCCATCACTGTCCTTATGGATGGGTCTAAATAGACGTGAGGAGGCAGCTCTACCCTCCTGCTGCCACTTCTGGGAGCTTTCGGCTGCTCTGCATGCCATGCCTACTCAGATGAGCTATGATTCCTGAACTGTGGACTAAAATAAAGTAAGTTTGTTGTGGCATTTATTCTGTCACAACACACAGGAGGAACTAATAGACAGTGAACATAGACAGTGAACATAAACTCGGCTTTTTCATAAGTAGTTTCTTCTTTCTGAAAAGGCTGATGGGAAGTTTGTACATGTGCATGAGACCATGTGCTTCTGTTCTGTCACTGTTACGTTTATCAATAATTTGCCTTGAGTTACCTGAAAAGATAGGATAGTTTTAGTTCCAGCTCATAATTATAATGAGATTTGGCCAATGGGTGGACCCTGCACCCTGAAAATGCTTCTGAAAGATGCACGTTTCTTTGGAACTGAGATGGTGGGCCTATTAACTGCACACACAGAATCTGCAAGCCAATTTGAAATTTGACACTTTAAAAAATATATGCTCTCAGTAAACCAGGTTTGGCATTCTACTTCATTTGCTGGATTTCTTTCTATTGCTTAGTTTTCAATTGAAAATATTCTGTAAGATTTTTACTTATTTATATTTGTGTGTGTCTATATGCCTGCCATATGGTCAATGTGCCACAGGTTAGCAAAAGAGAGAATCAGATCCCCTGTAGCTGGAGTTATAGGTGGTCATTTGTTTCCTTTGTATGGGTATTAGAAACATTCTCTGGAAGAGCAGTAATTTCTCCGAATCATCTCCCCAGTACAAATTTTACTTTCTTGTCAATGCATTGATATTATACAAAAATGTATTTTACAAGACTTTTGAGCTCTCTCATTTCCCTCCTTGCATAATTCCTGATAATGATCTGACTTCTATTTTGTTAATTTAACAGATCCCTGTATGACCTATCATACATTAGGATGTTATCTCTGCATATCTCTGGATAGGGATATGCGATCCAATCGGATTCCATAGAACTTACTGTATGGATGTCCAGGTGCTTAACTTTGCAAGGCCCTGCAGATCTCTCTTCACTGTGTTGCAGAATTCTGCTCTTGCATTTGGTAAATTCCCTGAGGATGGTCTTTCACAGTGTAGATGTTTGTTTAGTATTTATGCAGTTGAAGAACGTTTGTAGTTAATCTTGTTTGTGCTTGATGAACGCAACTGGAGAATCCTTATCTGGACCCATTAATTGATTTATTATATGCTACTGTATATCCCACAATGCCTTTGGAGATGTCATATATCGCTGAAAGATATTGTTGGAATGTCAAGTACTCAAATAATTAGCAAGATAGAATCTTGGAATAAAGTTTCTGCAGGTAGAAAATCAGAAAGCAAAACAATATCCACAAAAAGAAGCATATTTACATAGGATATATAGTATTATAGTATATATAATATAACATATATATAATATAACATATATTATACAATAGCTTCAGCATCTAGGTGACTATGTATTCACCACACACACACACACACAAACACACACATATTTGTATATATCAAGATGCTGAAGCAATTATTAATGTATTAATAAAAGTCTTTTAAAAATGTGTTTCAGTTAAAACATGCATCTTCTGTTAAAACACCACCAAGACGTGGTAACAGTACCAAGGCCTGGTGTCTGAATTCTGCTCATTGGTTGGAAAATCTGAGCTCTCTCTGTAGCCCTATGCCCAGCACGCTTACTTTTCTTCACAGTCTGCTCCTTGCCAGGCCTTCTGTTTTCTGGGCATGCTATAATCTCTCTACTTCCATGCACTTAGTAGATACTGCTCCTATCCCACAGAGGAAGTTGGAATCCATCTGATCTTTCTAGTGTGAGACTTTATGACTCTTTTGTTCAAATTTCCCCCTACTTTCTTTTCTAGAGTCTGCTGCAAAGATTGAATAACCAAAGCTATTTAACAAACAATCTCAAACTCCCTTTCTAAGTTCATATCCTTTGAATCATCATCATCAATCTCAAGTCCTCTCCTCCAAATCTTTAAGACTACAGTTACTGGCCAGTGGTCATTTCTGTTTCTGGAGAGCTCCTGATTTCTCTGTCCTATATTTCTCATGCTGTAATATGTTATGTTTTGCCTTTCTCATGCATTAAACAGTGCTGTCTTCTCATCCCTTCTCTTTAACTCTTATATAATCAGACTTGGCCTACCTGGACTTCATAGCTCATCTCCTTCTCTTAAAGTCAGTTGCCTAATAACATAAAAAACCTTTGCACGTTTTGCTTATCACATGTTTAGCATAGTCAGGACTGTGGCATAAGAAGTAGAAAGTCATAGGGAACAAGCACAATATATAAAATGGAGTCAGCGTGGCTCAGGGGAGCAGCCACAATTGTCTACATCCTACTGCATTCCTCCAGTTGTCCATTCTCACTCGCTGCCTAGGAACAACTATTTCCTTGTTTGCTGGGATGATTATGATTCATTCATGTTACTGTAGAGGCAAACTAAATAGCATCATCTTTAGGGTACTGCTATGTTCCAGTTTGTGCAATAAACTACGTTACCACTTATTAATATCCTGTGTCCTACTGCACCGTTTACTACTTGCTAATTTCTAAAAATCTACAGCCCATATTATAACTCATTTCTGCTGTGCTCAGTGTTTCCCCCCACTGTTTCTCAGAATACCCCACTTTTATTACCCAATTGCACTTATGCATTAATTCAGCTCAACTCATGTGTCATGAAATATTTATTACATTGTTTGTGATTTTCTATTCTAATTTTATTTATTTTGGCTCACTGATTTTCTTTTCTATTATTATTATTCTCTCATAGCAGCCAGTATTTTTTTCTTCTTTTCTTCCCTCCTGTTTTGTTCCCTCTTCCTTTCCTGTCTTCTATCAATCTATTAAATGAAAAAGCAATGCCCAGTGCTTTCATCTCATTATTGTTGATACTGACACATTCTGAAAACATCAGAAAATACCTAGTTTTTTTTCCATAGTTACTGAAATTGGGCAAAGGTTTGAGAATTCCTTTCAGAAAGAAAATCCAGACTCACAGCTAAACCGTCCAACTTGAACTCCACAGGCAATGGGTATCACTAACGGAGATAAACTCAGTTCCTGAGAGAAGCAATCACAGGTAGCAGGGAAAGGAGCCTGCCTGCTGGTTCTGAAGAGGAGGGATTTTATGTACAGTATTTCTCTGAAGGTTTGTGGGTTTTCACTCTCAGTCTCTGGATTGAGATTAATTGTATCATGCTCTGACATAGGTTGGATATGTTTTAACATTTTGATTGACTTTGTCTTTTCTCTCTATGGAAGAATATGGGTGTTTTTCTCTAGGTGAAAATCAGCAGAAGTTACAGAGAAACTGGTGAGAAACAAATAGTAAGTGAAGTCACAGAGCCTTTTTTCTGTTTTTTTTTCTTTTTTTTCCCTCTCTTTTTACATGTCAAGAGACCCTAGGATTGGTCCTTTCTCAGAGCCTCTGAGGAAGGCAGAGGGGGAAGGTGCAGAGTGCACTGTTCTGCTGTAAACTGCCAGCTGCTCTGAGTGTGTGCGCTGATGACAAAGGGCATGGACTCCATGGGAACTGCAGGCAGGAGCATCAAAATCCCTATACCTGCAAATTTGCTGCTAAATCTGTTCATGCTACAGGTTAGTGTTTCTATGCAAGGTAGCTCCTACGCCACATTTCTAAAGCTCAGCAAAATGAATCAAAAGCTTTCCTGCAGAGGAAAGCATTTCCACACTCTATCCTATTCTAAAGGGGGAAATTGTGATTTGAAAATGCAGTTTACAAGGTGTGCATTTCTAAATGCGACTGATTGGATAAGATTCTGAGCAGCAAGTGCATTTGATGCATGTGAAATCATCCTCCCTCCTCTTCTTTAATTTTTCCCTTAAGAAACTTTGATTCAATTGTGCTTTTAGTGAATCCTTGTAGAATAATGGGATATATTTCTTTTTACGATTCAAGAGCACTTTTGAACTATATAGGCAACGGCTTGTTTTGTAGTCAAATTAATGCCTTTTGGGAAGTTGATCAAAACACGTATTCTAGTTTTATTATGTTGCTGTTATAAAACACTTAGACTAAGTACAACTTAAGGCGGTAAGGGTTTATTTCTGCTAACCAGTTGCAATCTGTCCTTAGGAAAAGTCAAGGCAGAAAGGAGCTCCAACAGGAACATAAAGGAGAAACTATGGAGGGATGCTGCTGTCTCACTTACTAGAAGGATCATGACTAGTTAACTTTCTTACAGGTGGGTCAGGGCCACCTACATAGGGATGATACTGCCCACAGTGGACTAATCTCTGCTGCATTAATCAGTCAATAATAAAGACAACTACCCCACATGCCAATAGGCCAATCTGATCTGTCAGTTTCTCAATGGAGTCTTTTCTCTCAGTTGTCTCTAGTCTGTCTCAGATTGACAATTAGAGTATATTATAAAGTTCACTAGGGCACAAGGCATTGGAGGGCTTGAGTACTTTATAGCTCTTTTCATGCTAAAACTAAAAATCATTGAAAGTAACACTGTTTAATTAATAGCTAGTGTCTAAATAATTTTTTGGTTTGAAGAAATACAAATGGACTTTAGTTTCTTAACATAACTAGTAGTCACAAGTTTCCAAGACTATGTAGAATCTAGTTTTCTATATATTCCAAGTGTATGTGTCGATATATGTACATGTCTGTGCGTGTGTGTAGGCAGCAGGAACAAGATGACTCTTGGCAGGCGTTCCTCTGAGTTTGGAGGGGACAAGTTTGAATGACAGCAACAGCAACAATAGTACAGAATGTTTTATAGGTGCTAAGTATAAATTTCTAAATCTGAACCCTGGTGGGTGTAATATCAGAGTTAGAATCTTCCTGCACAGGCTACGTTGCCTCAGTGGGATCAGTGGGACCCGGTGTTGAGCACAGGTGAGGAGAGGCAGAGAAGCTCCCACGTGGGAACCACTTCAACCTGAGAGCTGCTTAGAGCAGTTCTTTATTCAGTAGCAGAGCCAGATGGATCCATGAAGACATCTGTTCCATATGACATCCCAGACGTCAGTTTCCGTCCTATCGGGCAGATGGGCTTGAAGGTCATATGGCTAGCATCTTATTGATAGCTAGAATTCTGGGTAAGACTGATAATCAGGACATCTCCCTGTGTCTTTTCACATACTGCAATGTTGGGTTTCCTGGAATTCATTAATAGAATCCTGAGGGTTGCTTGAAAGCACCCCAAGAAAAGTAGAAAGACTGCAAAGATTCAAATGGTCTAGTTCTATCCATCCCTAAATATCAGTTATTCAATGTGCTATGAGTCAAGTTCTTACTTAAACAACCCTGAGGGTAGGAGAGATTAGATATCATACTGCATTGAGAAGAGTAATAAAAGTACTTCTGTCAATATTCAGTTGAACTACTATAAAATATTTTATCAACTTGTGATTATATAGATCTGCAAAACAGTTCCTCTAAAACTTATCTTCTTGCTATAAACAATTAATATAGTAAAATAACATAATATATAACAATAGTAACTCATAACAATGTTATAATGCCATTATTATTGTTGTTGTAATGATAAATGTAGTGGATCCATCAAATGCTACCTGATTATAATAGCCTTACTTTTATGTAAAAGGAACAAGATATATGGCTATTTGATTATTGGTACAAAATAATTTAAAGGTGAAAATATAATACAAGGAAAGAACAAGAGGAGAAAAATGGTTTTAGTAAGAAGTAGGAGAATGCCTATTTTATTTCCCCTTCTGAGTGAGATTCAAACATTCTCCCATGAGCCCTTCTTGTAGCTTTTTGGGGGCTGTGGATTGTAGCGTGGTTATTCTGTAATGTATGACTAACATCATCTTATAAGTCAGTACATACCATGTTTGTCTTTCTGAGTCTGGGTTACCTCACTCAGGGTAATCTTTTCTTGTTCAATCCATTTTTAAGCAAATTTCATGATTTCCTTGTTTTTAATAGCTAAGCAGTATTCCATTGTGTAAACGTACCACATTTTCTTTATCAGTTCTTTGGATGAGGGACATCTAGGTTGCTTCCAGTTTCTGACTATTACAAATAAAGTTTCTATGAACATAGTTGAGAAGGTGTCCATGTGGAATGGTGGAGATTAGGAGTAGGGAGAGCTGGAATGAGAGCGCCAAGTGAGAAGACAGAAATTGGAGGTGTGAGACATCTCTAGGATAGGTGAAGCCCCAGGAAGTTTATGCGGGCCACCCTAGCTGAGACTCCTAGCAGCAGGGGATGTTGAGCCTGAAGTGTCCACTTCCTGTCGTCATGCAAGACTGCCAATGGAAGGATAAGGACAGCAACCCGCCCGAAAAACTTTGACCTAAAATTTGTCCTGTATACAAGAGGTTCAGGGACAAAGATAGAGCAAAGATTGAGGAAATAGCCAAATAAAGACTGGCCCTACTTGAGACTATCCCATGGAAGAGAACCAATCCCTGATTCTATTAAAGTTACTCTGCTATCATTTTAGACAGGAGCCTAGCGTAACTCCTCTGAAAGGCTTCATCCAACAGCTGACGGACATAGATGCAGAGACCCACAGCCACACAATAGACAGAGCTATGGAAAAGTGGGGGAAGATTGAAGGAGCCAGAGGGATCAAAGACTCCACAAGACGAATTACAGAGTCAACTAACCTGGGCCCATGGGGCTCAGAGAGACTGAGCCAGCCACCAAAGAACATGCACGGGCTGGTCCTAGGGATCCTGCACAGATGAATCAAATGTGCAGCTTGGTCTTCAAGCGGATCCTTCAACAACTGGAATGGGGTTCCTCTCTGACTCTGAGGCCTGCCTTTACATCTAGTTCCCCCAACTGGGCTGCCCTGTCTGGCCTCAGTGGGAGAGGGTATGCCTAAGTTCTTCAGGGACTTAATGTGCAAGGGCAGGTAGTCACCCGTAGGGCCTTCCCTTTCTCCGAGGAGAGAGAGAGGGGAAAATGGGGGCAGGGCTGTGAGGGGGTGGGGATGGAAGGAGTGGAGTGGTGCTGCAATCAGGATGTAAAGTTCGTGAACAAATACGCTTTAAAAAAAGTAGGAGAATAAGTAGCTGTTCATATAGAAGAAACAAGCCGCAGATGAACTACTGACTCTGAGGAACCATTGCCTTCAATTGTTTATCACCCGTGATCCCACTAGACCTAAGCAAAGAACTCCAAATCAGTGACCATACTGATAGCGCTGGCTAACCCTAATGGGCCACAAAATAAGACAAAAGGATACAGATCTTAGAATAAGACTAAGAGGGGAGCGAATTGATAATATTGAAGGGGAGAAAAGCCATCATAATGAGTTATCCATATACTTAATTAATAAATAAATAATAAAAATTCTTTCAACAAACAAGACTTTATAGAGCACAAAACCATTAAGCATAAAATGAAAAAAATATCCTTAAGAACCTGCATTTTAAAAAATAAATGATAAACTAGAAAATGTTTACAATATATATGACTGACTAATTATATCTATAATATGTAAAGAATCTTGGAATCTAAAATGTAAGAAGACATATGTAGGTATTTGATAAATCCTGAAAACATACTCAACACGTTGTGTGTGTATATATATATATATATATGTTTATATAAACATATATGAGAGGGTTTGGAGGAAATAAAAGGGAAGGGAGAAACATAGTTAAGTAATAATCTCAAAAATGAACAAATAATTCATGAACATAAACATTACAAAACAAAGCAAGTGGCAAGTGAGATAAAAGGTTTTTGTTCTTGTTATTCATCTACTATTCATTTAAGAATAAGGCCCATATACCAGAGAAGAAGATTTTCCCACACTAGTAATGCGAGTGCAAAATTATGAGCTGTGGGAATTTGTCTTCCTTGGGTACTTCTCTCTTCTATGTACTTTCTGGTTTCTCCATGTGTGCAGGCCTCCTGACCTCTTTCACTTGGACCCTTTCCAGGGGCAATATTTCTGATTAGCATCCCTGAGGTGGGAGGAAACATGTTCATTCAAAACTCACTTCTAGTTTGCTTACCACTTACCCTCATATAGGTCTGCTGGACAGGTACTGTGAGCAGTGTTCAGCATCCCCTAGGCCACTGCCTTCCCTTTTGGACTCTAGCGACATCATAAAACACATAAGCCTAGTGGACAAGCTCCTTTCTCTGCTGAAATGATAAAATCTTTTTTTCCCTCTGAACCAGGAATCCCATGCCTTCTTCCTATAGCCATAAAACATTAATAGGCAAATTTATTAGCTTCTAAGTAGGCTAAAATCCCAGACACTGACAAGTGCTTTGAGAAGGTTTAACCTTTCCAATATAGTTGAATTTATACACATTTCATGAAGAAATCCCATGGCTACACATTTATAGAAGAGTAATGAAAACATAAATCCACTAGACTGTATGAGAATTTGATAGGACTTTACATATTATAGCCAACATTTGGCTTGTCTAAACAACGAATTACTGCTTATCAATTTAAGAAGTCAAACCTTTGATATGATGTAGATGAATCTCAAAACATATTACACTAGCTGAGAGACATCAGGCACAAACTCACAGCCTCGTCTTCAACTTATTTGAAGTTCAATAGCTGAGAACAAACAGGCTCACAATGGCATATGTGTGTGTGTGTGTGTGTGTGTGTATGTGTGTGTGTGTGTGTGCGTGCATGTATAGGAAATTCATTTAATTTGCCATACGGATGTTACACGTGAGATGTATCTTGAGATTTGCAATTGAGTGTGTTAAATATTTACTTACATAAATGCTAATTTGTGAAGGAGCAATATTTAAGCTTAGTGATCAGGAATGGGCATAAGAAGAAACATAAATGGCCACTGATGCCAAAATCTTACATCTTCTTTTTCTCCCTTGACTTTATTCTTCTCCCATATATTACATCCAGACTGCAATTTCCCCTCCCCCAAATCATCCACCCCTCCCAGTCCTTTCCCTGATGGAAAGTCCCTCTCCTCCACATCAACTCTTCTGTTTACAAGGAGAGAGGAGAAAGAAAGAAAGAGAGAAAGTGGGAGAGAGTGTGTGTGGGGGGGGGGCAAGAGGACTGGGAGGAGAGGAAAAGGAGCTGCAATCAAAAAATATTTTTCAAAAATATGTTCAAAGAAAAAAAATCAGGTTTCTCAGAGAAATCTGCCTAGCACCCAGCATGGCTACAATAACACGTGTCACAAACCCTCAGATCAGGCCTGGTGGGGCAAACCAGTAGAAGTGTCCCAAGCACAAGACGTTTTCAGCGTGGAAGCTACACATCCACAGGTCCTATGGCAAAGTGGGCATATGGGGTGGTGCTACCAAGGCAGGCAAACGTGCACTTACAATCGCGCGACAGGGCGTTTAGGGGCGTTGCTTTAGTGGAAACAGCAAAAAGAAGGACTGCGCCTTGAAAACATCCGTATACACACCAGCTGCAGTAAGTAGATTCAGTAATTTTTACATATTCATGCATTTATATACATAAAAATAATAAATAATAAGAGGCCATCAATTTGACAGGAGTTAGAGGTAGAGGTGGGACAGAAGAGGTTGGAGGGCAAGGACATGGGAGAAATTAGATGAAGGAAAAGGAGGAAATTTATGTAATTATGTAAAACATGTAAAATTTATGTAAAACTCTTAATTAAAAGTTTTAATAAAAAAAGGAAATGCAAAAAACAAATAGGTTTACAGGTCACTAAGGCTAAAGAAGTGAAAATGGAAAGGAGAACACTTAGTGAAACTCATTATAAACAGTTGGTAGACAACAGAGCCGCAGATGACATGGTGAGCAGGATTTAGAGGGCTCTTTTTACTCTTATTATTTTCTTAACTGGGTATTTACCAGCGCTGAGAGGAATCCTGTGGTAAAGAAATTTATCCTTGTAATTTACTCTACACCTAAATAGAGGTAGGGATATTTTTTTCTTTTCTTTGTAATCCTTTCTCCACCCATACCTTACTCCATTCCTCAATCTATCCTTCCTCTCAGTTTCTATCCCTTCATCCCTCCTTCTCCTCACCCTCACTTCCTTTCTTTCTAATATTTGTGTGTGGGGGGGAAGAAACTAATATTATCTATTGGTAACCATTGGAAGGGAGCTGAAAGTTGGAAACTGCATTTGAGTCTGCAAATATTATTACCTGTTTATGTCAACTTTTCCTTTTTCTTTTTCCATTTTTGGGTGGTGTTGAATATCCCACAAATCTCAGTGGATTGTGGCAATAAAGCCTTTCTCACTCCCGTGGCTTTGCAGCTGTGCGTTGGCTGGGGTTTCACTCCTTGTGCCTTTTCTCTCTGGCATCCAGATTGAACATGCATTTCCTATTTGGAACATGTGGTTCATTGGCAAAATGGAAACCTGTGGTAGCCAAACCCCACAGGGCCTCCTCGAGCTCTTATTCAGAGATGCACAAGTCTTCTGGTCTGAAAGGTGAAAATTCTCTGAGAAATCCACTACTATGCGAGGCATACAAGAGAAAACACAGTGCCCAAAGCAGGAGCTGAGAATCTTGTTTAGGAGAGAGCAAATACTAGCAATGTACACAGGTGTGGGAGGGAAGGAGGCGGGGACACGGGTTTCCCTGGAAGGAGCCATCCTCCCTGGAAGTGACAGTAAGTGGCAGCCATTCTTAATTTCACAGGCAGGGCTGGGGGAGACTTTGCCCATTATGGTGAAGAGAAGAGAGACCGCAAGCTGATGAAGAGGTAGGTGTTCAGATGAGGAATCCGCATATAAAGGTCAGCAAACAGACCACAGGAGAAAGCAGTGAGTGTGGGTGGATCCTCATGTAGTGATTGCCAAGAACGTGCAATTGGGGCTTCTATATGGGACCACACAGGGTACCTGCTATGAGGGTCACGTAGACCTTCCTGTGGAAGCACCCTCTAAATGATGCTAACAATTAGATCTGGTCCGTGGAGCTGTGGGAAGGTGATGAATAGTTAAAAAAAAAAATGGATGTCATGATGTTAGCTTCACTGGGTAAAAAGGAAATCTCTAAAATGAATAAAAATAGATGGAAAATATTAAAACATGCTGATTACATTAGTGGCTTAGTACAATGACGGCAGTAACCTGAAATGATATGGCAATCACCATAAGGTAGAGTATATTTGAGAGTTACCAAGAGGAACCAGCAGGAGTTTGTGGACTGAACGTGGGAGTGTCTTTGAAGCAGGGGATTCCTATGCCACTACTGTAATCAAAGACCGAAGGACAAACGACACTTCCAAACTAGTGAAAGGAAGGGTTTGATTCTGAAATGTGAACCACCTGCTGGACACCAAGGATGGGGCTGAGAGTGGTGACAGATTTTAGTCTTGGGGATACAGATAGCACAGGATGGCCTAGGCTGCCTGACAATATGAAAATCCACTAGACGGCTCAATGTTGGGATGTGACCTTTACTTTAGAAAGATTATTTTGGATAGTGGTGTTAATTGAAAGCAGGACAATTGAGTGAAAATTGATTCCTCAGTAGACACAGTGGGAAATGGCCTGATTAGAACCCTGGAATGTGGTCTTGAGAATGACAGTTGGTGGAAAAATGAGTTAACAGATTCAAGGAAGATCTGGGTGGTTTACACATGACTCTTGATGATTTAGGGGACAGGAGTTAAAGGGGGTAGGAGGTGCCTTTTCAGTGCAAGGGCGCCTAAGAGTCACAATCAGAGTAGAAATCCATGAGGAACTGCAGGTCAATGAAAAGGCATAGAATTCATCTTTTCCTTTCTTTCTTTCTTTCTTTCTTTCTTTCTTTCTTTCTTTCTTTCTTTCTTTCTTTCTTTCTTTCTTTCTTCCTTCCTTCCTTCCTTCCTTTCTTTCTTTCTTTCTTTCTTTCTTTCTTTCTTTCTTTCTTTCTTTCTTTCTTTCTTTCTTTCTTTCTTTCTTTCTTTCTATAAAACACAAAGGCCAAAACCTTGTGACTAGACTGGCCATGGGCCCTGTGGAAGGACCAGCTGCTACTACTGTTCTAAATGGACATCAAATTAAACTGACTTCTAATGACTTATGATTATACAGAACTGCTATAAATGACACAATCAATCCTCAGCTGTGCAAAGACTCCTGACCTCCTGACATGAACGAGAAATAATTAATTATATTTATGCACTACAAATATGATTTAAAATCTATCAACAAAGTTAAGATTGCCTTAATACTTCCAAGGTGGAAATTTAATATATTTACTCTCTTAGAGTTTCTACAAGACAAGGAAACTAAAATTGTTCTGTTTGGGCTCTTAATAGTAAGCATATCTGTAAGTTGTTATATTCTTTTCTTTAGTCATGTGAATATGTTTAATTTTAGACTCAGGTGATAAATGTATAGGAAGATAGGATCATAAAATTATTTAAATCTATTTAGAAAAATATTATACAATAAATTATCCAATCTTCAAAAAAATTGTTAGCTCTAGAATAACTTACAAGCCATGGCCATTGTTCCAAACGGGCCTCACTTGGTGAGGAAAAGAGCAAGAGAAAGAAGTACCTCAAGCAAAGGTACCTCAAGCCTCCTGGCTGTGTGACACAAGATACAGACAAAAGGATGAATCTAAAATGCCTTGTAAGAAGCATTCCAGCCCTAACTACTAGAAGCCATATCTGACTGCATTTTAAAATTCTAGGCTGGAGTTTCAGACTTCTAAGTAGTGGCTGGGACTGAATCACTCACATTGGTCACTGGCAATTCCAAGATTTTTAAAACTGTTTGAATAAGCATATAAATTATGATACTCAAAATTGAGTTTGAGTTATATGAAGTAGCCAGAGTGTAGATGTGATGTGATGAGTGTTGAAAATGCCATAAGATATTGACACAGACTGGCATTACATGAATCAATTCGCTATCTGAGAACCACTAACAGAGATGGTTATCAATTTAATAATTCTCTATCCATGTTGACCTTGACTCAAGAATGCAAGTGATAATCTTTTGGCAATGAATAGGAGAGATAATTTGGAAGAAAAACAGTTGATATAATGTTAAGAAATTTATCAAAGGCGCTGAAAGTCACTGTTTCATACAAGCCTGGTAAAATGTAAGTTGGTTACACATACAAGAGAAAAAGTGACTGCTGCCAAGAGGTGGATGAAGCAGTGGAAGAAGATAAAATGGATTGATATCAGACAGAGAGGGGATGAAAATTAAAGGAAGACTATGTAGGCTGCTGAAATTATAGACATATTGGTAGGATGTAGGAATCGACATTTCAGTTCTGCCTGAGAGTCACTATCTCTGTGAAGTAGCATGTAAAATACACTCCAACCTTATTCTAGAGTTAGGAAGAGCTTTACAAATACTGGTCAAAAAATAGAAAAATATCTTCTCAGGACTAAGGTCTCAGGAATAAATTAGATGGCACAATTCAGATTTGGAAACAGTTTGCACCATATGGAGAAAAAAAATGAGACATCACAATATTGATACTGACATAACAGGTTCAAAGTTCCGTAAAAGTGAAAGACCAAAGATGATGGCAACAGTTGTATCAATAAGAGAAAAATGACTGGTGTTTATGATCTAGTCGGAGGAGAAGAGCGAGGCTGCCTGAAGAACTGATAGTCATGTGAGTAAAGGAGTCACAGAAGTAGAGGCTGTGACTGACACAGAAGGTTGCATGTGCTGTGAAATAGAAACAAAGCTTATAGCTTCTGCTTAATGTTTACATTGTAACCGTAAGATCCTAGCTATGAAGTCTGTCAAGTACAATGGAATGTTAGTTTTGATGCGCTTGCCAGTCAACTGTGCAACCTTAGAAATAAATTCTAACTTCTTTCGCACCTCCAATTGTCATGTGAGAAGAAGATAAAACTTGAGAACACTACAGAAATCTCACATGCAATGCTGGATGATTTAAGAATTTATACTGCATTCTTGAAAAGGAGAAAATCATCATTTAAGAGTGTCTCTTTTTACGTGTTTTCAAACACGTATCTTCTCTCTACAATGACTGCCTGGCCAGCCGTGCTTCTCCCAAGTCTAGAACTATGTATAGCTGTGTCTGGTCACTATATTCCACAACTGTTCTCCTCAAAGGCATTACACTGTACCTTACTGTTTATTCTCTGATTCTTACACTGTCTCAACAGCATTAATTTCATCCTTAAACGCTAAGATTTACACAAATGTCTTCTTTCTGCCTCCTTCTCACACATACTGGATGATCTCTCACATTGTTTTTGATGTAACATTTTCTGGTCACCCTGGAGCAGACATTTCATGATAGTTTTCCACAGAGATCTACAGAAAGATTACACAACCGGTTAAACCACACCATTGAAATGATAGTCTATTGCTGTTGCTTTTGTTTTTCAGACTAAGGTGTTCTCGCTGTTGTATTTATCATGATGTTAGAACTGATATCCATTATTCTTTGAAGTCTATCTGCATGGATGATTCTCATTCATCCTTCAAATGTTACTGCAGATACTAAATGCTTTATAGGAATCACATGCTACAAGTTATTAAAACCCATCATTACTTAGCTCATATTAGATTCTCAAGATGTAATTAAGCATGATGGAAGGTAGGGAAACAAAAGTAAGCCCTGTCATTTGGCAGTTAGTTTGTAGAGAAACCCTGAAGACATAGCTAGCCTATTAGCTAATTTTGCCAATGGATTTTTATGCAATATAGATGTGTTTATTGAGTCATTTCTCATATAGCAGGTGCTTTGAAAAACAAAACAAAAGCAAACAAAAGTAAAGATATCTAGGCTAAGCAGTTTGAACTTACACCTTTTCTTTTTATTTCCATTTTCCAGTTTGTTTTGTTTCTCAGATTTTTCTTTTCTTTTTTGTTTTTCTTTTCTTTTCTTT
>REGO01000741.1:0-12137 GCA_010120015.1 Rhombomys opimus | reverse complement strand
CTCCTTCTTTCCTGAGGCTTTCACTATAACTGAGGCTGCACTGTTACAGGTGGCCTCTCCCACCACCAAGTTCTGAGGAGCCTCCATAATCCCTTCATGGGAGACTCTTACGCATTTACCAAATTTTTGACTAGCCAGGTGAGGTGCATCCTTGGCCTCTTCTGAACAAAATTTTGTGTGCTGACCCTGAGCAAAGATTTCATCTCAAAGATGGTATCTTCTTAATCACAGCTGGTTTCTCAGGCTCAAGATAACCAGCATCAAATATCCTAGTTACGTTAAAGACTTTACTTCAGTGCTGCTGCTTCCTTCTTAATCACAACAGACTTTTTACCTCCAGCTGATTACAACCACAAATTAACTGAAAACATCACATAAATAGCTCTGGTAATCTTTGTGGGACTCACAAATTTTCCTCTGAAGCAAGCTATGCCTCCACCACAATGCTCTCAATATTCCTTATTTTCCAAACTCAAACAGTCTATAATACTCTGATCACTCAATAGTTTTCTAGTTCAAAGTTCAAATACCACCACAATCCCTCCCTAGATCGCATAAGTCAGGTCTATTACAGCAACATCCCATGAGCTGGTAGCAAGTTATGGCTTAGGTTTCTATTGTGAAAAAAACAACGTGGCCAAAACCAACTTGTGGAAGAAAGGGTTTATTTCAGCCTACACTGCTGAGGTCATACTCCATCACTGAGGAAAGTCAGAACAGGAACTCAGTCTGGAAACTCAGAAGCAAGAGGCGAAACAGAAGCCTTGGAGTAACATTCTGGCTTGCTCCTTGCAGCTTGCTCAGCTTGCCTTCTTACATACCTCAAGGCTACCTACCAGCAAGAGGTACCTCTACCCACAGTGAGATGAGCCTTCACATCAATCCTCAATCAAGACATTGTCCCTAAACACGTGCCAGCTGGCCAGTGCTGGCATGTTCCAAACTGCATCAAGGAGATATACAACCCGCAGCACAAGTGCTATCAACATCGAGCCCACAAAGGAACACATCGTCCTCATGTGATACCTTCAGGGAGCTGCAGCCATACTGCAAACTCCGGCATCTCATATATTCAAAAGTCTAACACATCATTATGTTTCCTCTTGGGAAGCTGAGTGTCAATGCCCAAAGGCTAGAAGAAAAAGATCACTTCACCGGCAACACTGACACACCACATTGCATCCAAGCCTGTGACTTTGCTAGAGCCTGGGTCTCCTTTGAACAGAGTCTGTTTCTTTTTCTGAAGAACACATTGAGGGCTGGCTCCTAAATTCACTAATGTATTCCAAAAATATTCCCAAACAACGTTTTCTCTACTATTCTTCAGCCTAGCCTAATAACCTAAACCTAGTTCTTCATTTTATCAATATAGTATTATATCAATTATATTTATACATATGAGTAATATCTCTTGTCATGAGTGTAAGATAATATGTAGAAGAATCTCTGTGAGATATACACGTTTGACACCAAAGGCCATCACCACTAGACATACAATAAATAATGTAAAGTTTTCTAGGATCATGTGTATGAGAGAGAGAGAGAGAGAGAGAGAGAGAGAGAGAGAGAAAGAGAGAGAGACTTGGCAACACCCACATACCATGCTATATAAAAGGCACTCTTGAGTGTTGCTTGACCCTTGCCTTCTACTTGTATTGAGACAAAGTCCCTCTTGTTTACTGCCCCATGACAGGCTGGCTAGCCTGCAGGACTCAGCCAGTTCTCTGTCTCTACTTCCTATCTTCTGGTAAGAGCAGGCCAACCTGATGAGCTACTACCTCTGGATTTCATGTAGGGTCTTAGGATCCACATGAATTTGTGTGATGTTTACAGCAGGCACATTACCTGCTGAGACATTTTTTCTGGCTCCTTTCTAAGGATTCTCAGCAGCCTCTAAGGAAAGAAGATAAAGTAGTCAACTAGAAATGTGCAGGTAAATACCAATAGTCTTAGCTCTTAGCAACTCTTGTGAACACATCTCAAATACAGGGTTATGACTGCCAAAAGTCCCCTACCACAGCACCTCCACGGAGCTAGTGGACAAATTATTACACCTGAATATAACTGAAATTTTCCAAAGCAAAACATATTAACTTTGTGAAAATAAAAAATTATTTCAAAAAATTTTACTTTGTAACTGGAGAGATGACTCAGCTATTAATATATATTTGTGCAATATGTGTGTGACAACAAAAATCGAAGGAAAAGAGGCTGTCACCTGAGAGTGGGGGCATCAGGAGGGCCTAAAGCAGGACAACTAGAAATGACTGGAGGGAGAAAAGGTGTAGAATTCCATCCAATTAAAGACATGTATTTTTAAATAGATTTTTTTCACTTTCCCAGTAGACCTGAGCTGTAATCTAAGCATCCACATTGGAGCACCTCACAACTGTCTATGACCCAAGCTCCTTGTGTTCCAAAGCCCTATTCTGGACTCTGTGGAAACCTACACACACACACACACACACACACACACACACACACACACAAATAGTAATAATGTAAGCTATTTTATCACCATAGTTGTGGAGAATCTGTCTTTAGAGCCCCATTCAACATAATCCTGACCTCTGTAGCCCATAGAGATTAGTTATATTGAAATTCCTTTGTTTTACATCGCTCAGTGGCATTAACCAGTTACTGAATTTATGCTCTCTCTAAGGAATATATTTTCTCTAAGAAAATATATGGGTTTTGACATACCTACAAGGTCAAAGAAGAGTAAACCCAAACGTACTTTGGCATAACTCTCATGTGATCCTGGGACACACACGGTGACACAATGGGAGAAAGTGACCATTGCTGACATCTTGATCAGGTATTTTAATTTGTTAATTAAAAGTTTATTATTTAATAAGGTATTTGGACAAATAATCTCATTTCTTACCTTCCCTTCTCTCTATCCCATCCTCCTCCCTCCCGTTCTGCCTTCATTCAGATCTCAGGGCCTGGTATGGCAAACCAATAACCACTCTACACTCAGTCATGCTCCAAGACACTCAGTTCTTAATCCTAAAATCCTAAATCATTGGTAGAATTTTAATTTGTTTTCTAGACAAAACTAAGAGAGTAAAGGCAGAATCATTACATAATCTAACTTATATAAACTTCTGGTCAGGAAAAGTTGGGAAGTTTAGAAATTTTCCCTAAACCCAGTAACAAAAGTTTACTTTAGCATTATAGATTTCAGAGAACATATAGAAAAAAAATTGGGAAGATCTCCTCTCTAACGTGAAGAAACACTTCCAAAGCCCTTCAGCTTCATACTGATACTGATCACTTATACTGCTCCCTCAGTATGCAGTGGAGCATAGTATCTGCACACTTTGGTTCCAGTTTACAATAAAAGATGAAGTTCAGGGAGGTACTTTCTCTTACACAGTTGAACATTTGACATTTAGGCCATTTCCATGCAGACATTTTATGTCTAGAATCTAGAAAATAATGAGTATAGACACTCTATTAAGCATCACATTATATGGGTGTTTCTCTTTGAATATCTTCTCTGTTAAAAGAACAATAAGAAAGGCTGTAGAGAGAGCATAAATTCAGTTCCTGGTTAATGCCATTGAGCGATGTAAAACAAAGGAGTTACCATATAATTAATCTCTCTGGGCTACAGAGGTCAGAATCATGTTGAGCGGGGCTCTGAGGACAGATTCTCCACAACTATGGTGATAAAATATCTTACATCTGGAAAAAGTCTTAGCAAATTTCTTAAGATGAGTCTGGGGGTGTTACCATTTGCTAGCTGCTAAAGGTAGCTTTCCAATTTCTTATTCAGTTGTGGAAAAGGAGAAAATGATAAAGGGTCAGCAGGGACCCAACACCTAGCAAGAGTTCCATGACCCCTCCCACTAGAAGCACATTCATATTTAATACATTACATTAAGGGCTCCCAAAGTAATATTTTCCACCCCCCAGTATGGCTCTATTTCTCAAATGGAGACAAATTAATGAAGGTAGATTCTGGAACTGTACATAAATATTCAACTAGTATCTGTATTTATGCCCCAGCGTACCAATAACTAATGGTCAGCTGAGCCAAAATAGCCATATAACTAGACACGTGAACAGATACCTGATCCAATGTATTATACCACCTGTGAGCCTCCTAGGGGAATGGCAGTCTAGTGAAATATTTTGGTGTGCTGACACAATTCTGTACTTGTTTATGAGGCTGTGCCAGCTTATCACTAATTTCCTGCTGTAATTCTTTGCTTCAAAGGCCAAGTCCACACATGGGAAAACGATTTTCTGCAAACAATCTTTCCAAAGCTCTACTGTCTCTGTCTCTTCAATCACCTCTCTGGATATTGTCTTCAACTTTACATTTGCTTTTAACTATCATAAGGGATTAAAATTAGCATGCAGGGGAAAGCAAACCCATGAGCTGTGCAGTTTTAAATTGCTATGTCGATTGCCTGCCTCTGCCTCTCCTCAGATGCATGGGAGAAAAACTCTCCTGTCTGATTCGAGGCTACGAAGGACAACAGGAGAGCATTTGCTCTATCGCACCTCATAAAAAGGATCAAGTAGAGATGAACTGATAGAACTTCTGAGCTGACAACTGCTGCCTGCTTCTATCCTAAGGCATTGTTGTGGACGGTCTGCTGATAGCCATATCCTTTCTGTAGAGAGCATTGATACCACCATCTCCTGAGACAGTGCTTATTGCACTTTATAAAGTATTATTAAAATGTGTAAATCCCAATTGAGAAGCTCATGAAACCTACAGTAGGAAATGGAGTCATTTTGCCGTCATATTTATCAAAGAAGAGAAGCAATTTGCACTGCTAGGACTTTCAGCATTAAATTTTTTCCTGTTATTTGCAGCATGCAGTGTTAGAACTGATTGGTAATGTGTCTGCTGATTTAGCAAAAATACTTATGGCTTGGGATTCTGAATTGTGCAAACATATACTTCAAGTCAAGAATTGGTACTTATTTCAAAGCATGTGCAGTTTTCACTGTGGATGTTTGTATTTCCAAAAGCTGGCTAGAATATGTTGGATTGATGGACCCCACTGTTGAATAGAGTTAAACCTGTAACAATGGGAGTGTTGCTGGTCCCCCAATGATAACAAACAACAACATAGAAAACTGGTAACTAGTGCTAGCTTGAAGTGGAATGGTAACTTCCAGTAACATCTGGAAGTTTTCACTCAAAGTGATTTCCAGAATTTCTTACCTGCTGAGGAACAGAGGGCTTTATTCTATTAAACTATCACAAGTCTCTCTGGACACTGATGATCTTTCCATAGCTTTTGTCAAATAAATTCTAGCATATTAGAGAATTATATAGAACTTAGATCCGGTCCAATGGCTTCAAAAGAACTTGATGAAGAAAATGAACATACAAATAAAAATGATAATTAGTGTCTAAAGAACACAATGCTGCACTCATAATTTGTTTGTTGTGTTTAAACATTGCAGAAGTTCCCAATATGAACATCATGTCGGGCCATATGGGATTCTGATACACTTATTCCAAATAACTGTCACTGCCCAAGCTTTTCCCCCAACCTTAGCTTTTTGTGTTTCTATCAGTGATTACACTATCTAAGCTGTCCGTGCGGACGAAGAGGAGATAGATTTATTTCTGGGCTGATCTTTTATTGTGTAACATGCACATTTACATGTGTGTTTGCATATCTAAAATATATGTTCCAAAGCATGCCTAATGGAACTGAACTTTTTTGTTTTATCTTATTATCTAATAAATTAATACAACAAGGAGCTCATTAAATGCAAATGAGGAAGAGGGAAAAGGTGTTGCTAGAATGTAATTAGCAAGATACAAAGATACCAATTAACACCTATAGCAAAGAAAAAAAAAACTTTTTCCCCCATGGAGCAGCATCAAAAATAAAACCACAGCTGGTTACACACGGAGTGGAGAAAAGATGGTTGGAGCTTTCTATAATACTGAAGCCCAGAAATTAAGAAGGAAAGAAGAAATGAGAGCAGGATTAGAAAGTCCAATTTTTTACCTTTACTTTCACAAATTTTTAACTTCAGAGTGTCCTCTAATCAGTGTAGTGAATCTTTATTTATTTATTTATTTATTTTCCTAAGGCATGTGCTTCTTGGGGAAATAATTGTTCACATTTCTGACCAGCAGTTTTCTTACAGAGACTAGATTATGTTGGAGTTTTGAGGAATTATTTGATCACAGGCTGGTAATGAAACATCTAGATTATAAGCAGGGCTATGACAACCACTGCTGTAGAGTTTTTTTTTTTTGTTTTGTTTTGTTTCATTTTCTATACAGGAGCAAAAGTATCAGGGCTTTATAGAAATCTGCCATTGGACGTCACCTAAAAGATTTTGGGACAAACTCTACGACAAGCTAGTTGTCTTTGGCTAAAAATTCTAGAAGGTGACTGAAGAGTAAAGGCTGGCATTCCCAGGAGCTGGAAGTATATGTGTATCACCACATTGTCAAAATATCCTGTTGAAAAGCTGTAAATATTTCAAGTGAAACTTTAATGCGAGTTTGCTGTTCCTAACCGCAGTGCCTGCCAGTTGTTCTGTTTTTCTAAGAACCGACATTCCTCTTTCTATACTGAAACCCTCTATGGAATCCCTCATTGCCAGCTTTGTGTGTGTGTGTGTGTGTGTGTGTGTGTGTGTGTGTGTGGCAAGGGGTGGCAGCATGGAAATTTTGGCTGATGCTAGAGGCAAAACCAAAAACTGAGAAGTAAATGGTATGAAGTGACTTATGCAGACAAGAGTATATTTTGACAAATTATTGATACACTTTTAGAAAGAAGAGTAATAACGATATAAAACCTTGTGTTACACTGACATTTCTCTGGTGGCAAAAATTCCTCTTTGAGTGTCTGCAAAATAGTCAAACTCTCAGCTTTCTCAGTCAAAGGGAGGCCAACTAGGTGCTATACTCAGGAACACAGGCTGATTGATTGTAAAGATGAATGAGCAAAAATCATGCAACTCAAAGTATTTCGTAAGGAATAAATGAAGGTGAGAATTTCATTGCATTACTTAAATGGGATTTCTTAAAAAAAAAAAAAAAAGTCTCAAGCCTAATGTCTTTAATCATTCCCCAAGGAAGTCATCTTTTTTTTTTAATCTCTCCATTGTACTGGAGAAGTCCCTTTGTAAGACATTGCAGGGTTTTTTTTAAAAATTTTTTTGACTGATGGTAAAATGAATTGAAAGACTCTCAAATTTGAAGTGTCTATGCCATTGTTGACAGACCAGAATGTGACTATGAGTTTCCATAATGTCATCATTCTTTCTTTGTGAAATGCAACTGTATTTTACTCAAAATGACTGGCAACCACAGTAATGACTATGACCCAAATTATCTTGTTGTAAGTGCTACCTTGGTAAAAAGATGAACTTTGACCCTATACTATAATGTGTTCTAGAACTTCTCTATGATGTAGCTTGATAGTTGACCACACAGAATCATTGTGACTTGTCTGATAGAGGAGTACATTTTAAACTCTGGAAATGTGATGAAATGAAAATATTTATACTTCTCACTGCTAACAAAACAAAACAGCATTTTCTTAAGTCAAGTAATTAGTGTGACAAAATAGATTTCATGTATGTAACAAATTTTTGTAACATCTTTAGTTTTAGGAGCCGTGGACTCAAAGAGTGTTCAGCTTAAGTTTTCAGAAGAAAAGGTGAAGCCATTGCTCGTGAGGGTGATTTGATCGTGCGTATTTTGTTGTTAGTGAAACCACAAAGTAGCTGAGATTTTGTTCATCAACAGCTCTCCATATGCAGTTGCGGAGGTGGCTCCATGTGTAACAGCACTTGTTCTGCAATCCTGAGGCCTGAGATCAGCCTTGAGTGACGTCTGTAACTTCAGCTCAAGGGGATGGAGACAGGCAGATCGTAGGAGACTGCTGGAAAGCCAGCCTTGACAAAACTGCAAGACAATAAAAATAAAGATAACAGTGATGGATCATCTTTCTCTGCCTTCCATATACATGTACAGAGACCTACTCATCAAACCAACACATGTACACACACGCACACACATACACGCACACACATGTGTGCACGCACACACATGCATGCACGCACACACATGCATGCAAACACACACTGATTTCTAAACAAACAAACAAATCTATCACTTCCCAAGTCTGTAATGAAGGCAGAGATACTGAGTCTCAAATGGGAAATCTTGGTGCTCTAGTTGCTCTCAACACTAAGCCCCTAAATTGTTAGCCTAAACTAGTATTCACCTTTCTTCTCAGGGGTAGTATTTCTAACATATATATGAATGTAATTATGAGCTCACAGAAAAAAAAATCACAAGAATGGTACATGTACCCACCTCAGGCCCTTCTCCCTGGTGTGTTGATGAATACATCATTGCCACATTTCTTTGTGTGAAAATGCACCCCACACACCTGCTGAGAGTGAATGGTTGCTCTCTGACATCTCGCTCCCTCGGCTTTTCAGTATGCATATCTTAAACACCCGAGAATTATTTCTCTTCACTGCAGTAGTTACCACTTTGGGAAATGCACCATGAATAGACAACTGCATGTTAAATATATTACTGTTGTATTTTGTGTTTAATATTTTCAAATAATTATCTTTTTTATTAAAGTTGTGGTTAATCCTAAACCAGCTGTATACCCAAATCACTACACAGAGACTGGGATTTATTTAATTAGCCTAGAACACAATGCTGGACAATAGTTGTTCCTTCCTAAACCTCCAAGCCCTCATATTTGCCTACCATTCAGATTTTACCCATTGTACTTGCTTTTAGTGATAACTTAGATCGAGTCCATCTCTCCATGTTGTTCCAAGACCTCTCCTCTAGCTTCTGCTCTCCCAGCTTTTCTCCTCTCTCTACTCCTCTCTCCCTCCTACTCCTTCCTCTCCATTACTCAACATTGTGGCTGGTTGTTTTATTTTGACATGTTTACACAAAGTTGAGACAGTGATGCTTCGAATAAGTATCACAATGCAGGGTCCAGATTGAAACCAGAGGGTGGGGAAGAGAAATCAGCATTTGAATGAACAAGGGTAAGGTGTATACATTCCAAAAGAACATTATACCAACATATTACAAATACCCGAGTTTTCTAAATTGATCAGGTAACACTTTTTATGGCATGTATTCCAGCTCATATTGTATTTTGTTGTGATATCCCATCAGTTTCTTTTAAACTGAAATGGATCATCCTACTCTGTCTTTTATAGCAGTGACTTACCTGAAGAAATTTTAACAATAAAGTGTTCCTGGCTTGGCTTTCGTAATGCTTTCTCATGTTGTGGGTCAAGCTGTGAACCTCAAGACGTGTTTCCTTCTCAGAGTATCAGAAAAGTCCTCAATAATGTTCACCTGTCCGTTGGTGAATGTTAATTATCTTATATTAAATTTGTTACTGTTCTGTTTCTGAATCCTTTAATGGTGGTTGTAATTTAGCTAACCACTAGGTTAACTTTAAAAACACACTAAAGGCTTTCATGGGTCAAGCTGTGTCTTTGCCTTTTTACCAGCATCTTCCTGTTTTCTGTATCCATTAGCTGTGCAGCAATCTCCTCTGAAATGAAGCATTCCATCTGGAAGGAAAGCTTATCAAGAGCAGAATACTATAAAGGCAGAAGAAACAGTCCATCCTGCAGGCAAATGTTTTAAAAATCAGAAAATGACTCTAAAAATTATGAACTCAAAGTCTTCAGGATGTCCCTGAAACTGAACAGATTCACTAGACCCCTCTCTCCCCAGGCTTATATTAACAGTGCCAAGGGAGACACTCTGACCTAACAAGTCAAACCACAATGAAGAGGCTCAGACCAATCAAGCAACCTGAAATAAGTGCAGAATAAATGAGCTGCTTGGAGGACGTGAAGACCTACAGAACTTCCTGCAGAAAGCAGAAGCCAACTGAACTGCCTAGGAAGGACATGCTCCAGCTTGTGAAACTTTCTGCACTTACCCTCTGGGTTTCTAGCACCCAAGAGATGCCGCCATGCTGAGGCGGGCTTCTTGTGCTACAGCTGTCCTGGAGCCATGTCTGCCCCTGTAAGTAACCCCTCGCCCGTACTGCTGTAATAAGCCAATAAAATTTATTGGCCTGCCAACCTGGAAGCCACCAGTAATGCTACTTTAATTACTCCTATGTTCTTTTTTTGTGATGAGTAGGTATTTATTCATGTGTCTCTAGGAATAGTATCATGCAACACCACTGAAAATACAATGTACAACCAGATCATAACTTGCAATCAAGTAAACAAACTTATAAAATGTACAGCCATTAGAATGCTTTCTCCAATGTTCACAATTTTAATAATAGGGATAATTTTTGGTCTTAATTCACTACATATAACTTGTACAAGTTTAAATTATGTGTACTATTTTTATAAGAGCTTGTGTTCTTTCCTTGTGTGTGTGTGTGAGAGAGAGAGAGAGAGAGTAGTTTCTCTCTCTTATTTTTTCAAGGTAGAGTTTTCTCTTTGTAGCCTTGGCTGTCCTGGACTCTGTAGACTAGGCTGGCTCCAAATTCACAGCGATCCACCTGCCTCTGCCTCCCTGAGTGCTGGGATTGAAGGTGTGCACTGCCACACTCTGCGGTTTCTCTCTTCCGATGTGTGACCATATATACTCATTACCAACACAAGTTTGATTTAATGTTATTTTAGAAGCCATCTAAACTGCCTGGTCAAAAGAACATGGACCTTGCCATCTGTACTGGAATTCAGAGTAAAAGTAAATTTGGAAGAGAAGCAGAAGCATTATTGAATTGCCATTCTTTAGCCAAACCATTACTAAATTACTAAAGCTTTGATCCAAATAAAAATGACACGATGGCTCTCTGTGCCTCACTGCATTTTACATGACTTACTCATTGCCATTTTTCACCACTGTTATAATAAGAAACAAATGACTTTTAAATCAGCTAAGCAAGACAATGTCTTCTGCTGGATTTCAGACAGCAATTCATAAGCACTGATGCATTTGCACCTTCTCTTGTTTTTATTTTCCCCTTGTTTTCATAAACAATGTTCTCTGAAAACTTTTTCTGCAAAAAAAAATATTTTAAGGAGAGACTTACCTTTTTCTTGCAAATCTAAAGCTCCTGTCTCTTATTTTTATTGTAGAAAGAAATTCGGTGAAAAAAGAAAAGCTCTTAGCTTTTCATCAGAAATTATTATCCACAAGGTTTTAGGTAAGCATGATATTTCTGAGTCCAGAAGCTAGAACTGCTAGAACAACTCTTGCCAGTAGGGCCCACTTGAGCTTGATATGCGAAACGTGAGAGAGTGTTAGTATCTGTGTAACAAGATTATGCCACCTTTATTCCCTTCTTAAAAGGACACAGAGGAGAACATTGCAGACAGCTCTGATAAGACCAGATAAGCTAGGGTCAGATGGAAGGGGAGGAAGACCTCCCTATCAGTGGACTTGGGAGGGGCAGGGGAGGAGATGAAGTAGGGAGTGAGGGATTGGGAGGGGAGGAAGGAGGGACCTACAGCTGGGATACAAAGTGAATAAACTATAGTTAATATAACAATAAATTTTTAAAGTTTTATTTATATGTATGTGTGTTTATGTGTGAGTATGTGCACAAGTGTGCAGTCTTGCAGATGCAGAAGAAAGCATCAAAACCCCTGGAGCTAACGCAATAGGAAGCTGTGAGCCACCACTGTGGATGCTGGTACTCTCACTACAGTCCACTGGACATGACATGTGCTCTTCACTGCAGAACCCACATCTAGTCCTGAGACCACAGAAAACCTAAACTGCAATGAAAGCTGGTACCCAGAACATGCAATATAAAAGATTCCCTCATCTCTACAAAACACTGAAGAAACAGCAGCTTACGTTCCTCTCCCCCCAATGCGGCGAACACATGTTGTGCCTCTGACAGGCAGAGGATGTTGTTCTGCTAATCCCTCTACCTCAAGATGTTGTTCTGCTAATCCCTCTACCTCAAGATGTTGTTCTGCTAATCCCTCTACCTCAAGAAAACAGTAACTTCAGGTTGGTGAGATGGTTCAGCGGAAGAAAGTGTTTGCTGCCACACCTACATGGCACATCTCAAGGAGAGAATAGACTCACAACTGTCCTCTTTGCTGCCACACCTACATGGCGCATCTCAAGGAGAGAATAGACTCACAACTGTCCTCTT